>MU119356.1:62689-130997 GCA_014904845.1 Acephala macrosclerotiorum
AAAATTTTATTATACGAATAATATATTAATTTTTTCTTATAAAAATAAAAAAAAAAAAAAAAAAACTCTTTTTATATTTATTAATATTATATAATACTAAATTACAAAATTAAATTATATATTACGTATAATAATATTATAAATATATTTTTTTTAATTTATTTTTTTATAATACTTTTTAATTACGTTTTTTTAAATATTTAACGCGTCGTATAATATTTTTTATTATAAAGAAAAAATTACTAATATCGCGAAAAACGTAATTCGAAATACTAAATCACGTGTCGAGTGCGCTAACGCAATCGATAAAACTATTTGCGTTTCGTACGACGCACTAGATATTCCATATATTAAGCATTCTTTCTTTAGATAAAAAAGTAGATATAATAAAATATAATATTATTGGATTAGCTTATACGAAGCTAGCCCTATAATCTGTATCCGCCGTACTCTATTCACGTGAATCACATTCGAATTTTACCTGTTTTTCCAACAATTAATAAACCTTGGATCTCTAGGCGAGGCGGGGAAATTGAGAACATGTAGGTGCAACGAATAACCAAAGTCTAGCCCAGAGTGAAATGCAACAGAACCCCTACTAGCAAACTCCATGCACCCCCAGAAGTATCCGGCCAAACACAAACGCAATTTCAAACAATGCCATCTTCTAATATCCGCATGCTTCTGTTTCCGAAATTCGAGCTTCCAGCAATAATGAACAGATCGCACACAGTCCAAGAAGTATCGTAACCACCATACGTCAGGATACAGCACAGAACATGTCGGCGACACACAAGGCAGGACTTTTCGGTCCTTAAACGAGGCGTTTAAGAAGTCTTCCGAGGATTAGCTTGTTAGCTGAAGCACCGCTCGTGGAGGTAGGCGCAATAACGGTGGCAGCAAGGTCGCACTTAGATGCCGCCATACGAGAGATTGCGGACACCTCGTCCTCGTTGTTCATTGCCAAAACTGTAGGCGCGCTGGCGACAGGGGTAGATGTCGAGGTCTCAAGGGTGGTTTGGGTGCTCGACAAGACAGCCTCCTCAGATGAGATCAGGAGAGCTGGGGTACTCATGGAGGCGGGCTCTTCCGCTGTGATTGATACAACTGAGGCGCTTGAGGCGATGGGCTTCTCTGGTAGCATCCAGGAAACTGTGGTGAAGGGAGGGATAGCGGCGGAGGTGCTCTCACTGCTTGTCGAGGTGCTGCTGAGCTTGCCAGAGGAAAAGGTAATTGAGGTGCTAGGCTCGACTGGTGCCAGGTCCATAGTAGACGAGCTGGATGCAGATGAGATGACGGCTGCCGATCTAGGTTCCTGGGCAGAGCCTGCAACGTTTCCAACGCCATTGACGGGTGCACAACCAGCTAGTGTATCGGGTGTGCCTCGAAAAGCAGCCGTGACATCTGGTCCCGGAAAGGGATACTTGACTTCGGTCGTCTCAGTCGTGCTGCAACCATTGCCGAGATTCGCAACAAAGATATCAGGTCGAGCAGAGAAAGGAACTACCGGAGCAGCACCTTCCGAGCCTGCGACAATTGTGACTGGAGAGCAACTTTGGTAAATCTCTCGATTGCCGACCTTGTTGTGCCATGTCCATGCGAAGACAGCAGATCCCGTTGGAGCATCAGCTGGGACCGTGAACGAGAATGTCTGCCCGTCACTGAGAGGGCAGGAACCTTCGTAGCTGTGGATGACGGTAAATTTGCTGAATTTGTCCTGAGGGTATGCAAGCGCAATTTGGCAAGATCCTCCTTCGTGAACAGCTCCTCCCATCACAGAGAACGTGCCAGCTGCGCCGGCAGTGTATGTGTGGGTAGAGGCGCCAATGCCATCCGGATGATTTACCATGTCCAAATGATAACCCTTGCAAGGAAAGAAGCCTTGGCCACCAAGAGGATTCGTGGCGGAATAATCGATTGTTTGGTAGTCGAACGCAACTTTTTTTTCTTAATTCCAAGGTCGGTTAATAAGCTGGCCGCTTCTGCTCAGGCGCTAATCACCCTCGGCTCACCCTCTCCTTACCCAGATCACCTGAGCTGCCTGAGGAACTTGAGTAGTCCGTGAGTATTGTCTATTACTTACTCGTGTGTTTGATATCCAATTAGGCTGGATGTAGACTAGAAACATTATTTTATTTTTGTTAAATTTTATTAATAATTTTTAAAAAATAATATTTTTAATAATTAAATTATTTTAAATAATTAATTATTAATTAATTTATTAAATCGAGTTTAATTAAACTTTATATATTAATTATTAATTATAATTATTTAAATATAATTTTTTATAATAAATTGAAATAAAAAAACTAATATATAAATAAATAAAATCGAAATTAATTTAATTTTATTAATTATTTAAATATTTAATTAAATAAAATAATTAATAATTATTCAATATTATTAAATAACCACGTGACTTTCGCATATAATATTATATAAAATTTGAGTATAATAATAAATTGGAAATTTTTTTATTTTATATATTAAAACTTAAAAATTTATATAATTTAAATTAAAAGAAAGTTTAAAAATTACATCTTTTTAATATAAAATAAATTCTTAAAAATTTTTATTTTATATTAGTAAAATATTCGAAATTTAAATAAGCGAGTTATTTTATTTAATTAGATTTACTTTTTAAACTTTTTCGCGTATTTAATTAATTAATAAAATTATTTTTAATACGTGATTTTATTTAATAACTTATTAAATAAAATAAAAATAATATTTAAATTATTTATAAATAAAATAATTTATTTTATTTTCGTTATTAAATATTATTTAATTTCTTATATTAAATTTCATATATAAACGAATTTTAAAATTATTTCAATTTTTTTTTTTATGCTTTATAAGTAGTAAACCATGGATAACTATAATTAAAATTAGTTGGTTTACTTTTAAAAGTACTAGTTTGAGTATAGTTACTTTCAAATATCAATTAATTGATTATACTCGCTATATACAATACTGTTTTTTAATATCTCGATAAACTCCCAAGAGCGCAAATTTACCAAGTTATATTTCACTTTGAGTCTAGGGATATTGCAAGTTTGACTATTCTCTTTTTAATAGATCTCTTCCCGGCTATATATTTGTCTTCAAATCTCCATCGGAATCGAGTGAAATCTCAAGATGGTCAGAGGTTGGCAAATCCTAATATTAGTGCTTATAGCATGGCGAGTTAAAGGTCACTGTTATAAATGGAGATAGTATTGAAATTTGAATCTTTGTGAATATATTCTTCACTGGTCAAACTGATCTATCTGGCCATATCGTCTTCTTGAGTCTCACCCAAGCGGCCCAAGCACACTTCAATCTAGTAAATCATTGATCGAAGCCCCAAACTGAAAACCCTTCACCTGAACTTCCCAATTCTAACTTCTTAGATCAGCTATTAGAACCTATACTCTCCGCACGTTAGACAAGCTCGCGCTTTAGATTTAATTATAAATGTAGATCCGACGATAATTGATGTTACTAATACCTTACATCTTCTCTACTAGACTTTGATAGCACACCACTTCATCACTGCTATCTATTCTCACTATAGCTCGAAATCATCTGATACAACCTCAGCACCCCTTTCTGAGCTCATCTCTAAAATTTGAACCTTGAAGACGCTTGAGAGGGTTCAATTTCCCAGAGTTGCGTTCCAATCGCGTCAAATAGATCCTTTGTCACAATGTCTCGAACGAATTCCCCTCGTGTGTGATGTGAGATGTGATGTTCAAGGACACTCTTACAAATTTCTGTGAGAGATCGTGAATAATCTGGTGGAATGGCTGTCCGGCAACATTGTGCACAGAGGTTGAGGAGCCCGAATATCTTGTCCCTTGCATCCTCACATTCGGCTTTTGAGTTTCTCGACATAACTTCTAGCAACGCCATAGGCTTCTGATTTATAACGTTCGGTCCGTTCAATTGAAAGAGGCTCATGGTGGGAGAGGTCCACATCTTTGCGGCAGCGGTATCATCTGCCCAGCGACAAAATTCCCACCAAATGTTCCCATGCAGGAACAACCTTCGAAAGATAGCGAGATCAAAAGTGATTGAGCCACATTGGATTATCCCTCGATGGCTTAGTACGAGTTCTTGAATGATCCAAAGACGAGTCCAATAAGTTCTGTGGCATAGTTCCAGCAGAGCGTCTACTTTAAGAGCCAACTGGCAATCCAGCCTCATATCCTTCTCGTATTTGGCTATTTTTCGTCTAGAGAGATGTAGGTTCTTGTCAACGCTTAGTTCGTGCAAGAAGGTCTGGGCGAGATTTACATGATTTCCTGGCATCATCATATCTCGTTTTTCCAATCCAATCCATGCAACCACCCCCAATGCTTGGGAATAGATTCTCCCCATCTGGTCAACTTGGTGGTTACGCTCTGGGATATTGCTTTGATCAATACAAATCGCATCAATCCAGAAGGTCCGTGGGCCGTCTTCCAACCGGAGACAACGAAGCGCCAACCAGAGATTCTCACGAACGAAGTGCTCCTGGCCATTGAGCTTGATTCCGAAGACACCAGGGCACGGGGGACCCCATTCATAGGATAATGCTTCATATGTAGACTTATCGTTCAGACTGGCGAGAATGAGCTCGCATTTGATCTCGTCCGTCACCCGGCCAGGCTGCAAATGTATAAGCCGGATCTCAGATTTGGTGGTATCCAAAGCAGTGTAAGGGAAGGCTGCTATTTTCTGGTCCATTATAGTAGGAAGTGGGGACTTCGTAGCTATAGTTTTCGGGTTACTTGATTGTCTAGCAATAATTCTCTCGAGCTCAGGCCCCACGATATCCCCTTCGTCTCCAGATTCTTCAAATATCGTCAATTCTCCCGGGCTATTCCTCTGTGGATTGTGTGCGGGGACGTGCCGGTTGTCATGGATAATGCCGTCAATCTCGATCCATTCGTCTGCGGTGAAGTAGCCAGTTCCCCGGACGGTACGAAGAGCCTACAATGAAACTGGTAAGCAGTGTAAAAGGCGTAGACAGATTGCCAAAGAGATTACCTACCACCTTCACTTGGTCCAATATTCTTGCTCTTTTCGCTGAAATTTTTGGCCTGATATTAAAAGCTGTAAGCACCCTTGGGTAATGTCTTGTGTCACACAATACGACACGGCGTCAGCTGTGATGAAGTTGATGGTCGTATAGACTTCTAAGGACGATTTATTGCGGGTACGGTTGAAATGGCATCGGTTTTTTAAAGCATTCAGGCATCAATTTACTAGCGCAAGCCACCTAAAATAAAATTAGGCAGAAGTTCAATTTCTCTCACGTGATGCAGCAGAAATATTGCCGAGGGCCGGTGATATGTCAAAATCCTCAGGCAAAAATCTACACTTCCAGTGCAACACCTCAAAGCAGGAGAAATAAGCGAATGCTGGGCCTTGGAGTTTGGCTAGCTATAAGAGGTTAGTGCCTCTTAAAATGTGGGTCAAAAATAAAAATCATTAAGTATTCGCAACTGAAGCCGATTTCTGTGACAGGCCAGCTATGAATCAATAACTTCTATTCAATCTAGTATATAGTCCTTAGGATACAAAATGAGGAAGTAAGAGAGCGTAGAAGGAGAAACTCTTAAAACAACCAAAACACTTCTAATCAAGCTAGCGGCCGCATCACGTGCACAGCTGGTCTAAGAACCAGATCTGTGACAATTTCGAACTTTATTATAATGCCCGGAAGTCCATTTTATTGATCACCTCACTTTTTGGATGGTCTCCAAAATGATTCTAAGGACTTCCACCTGTCTAACCTATTCGGTTCAGCCGACAGCAGCGACTGGACGACATGAGTAGTTGGACGATATAAGAGACTAGACGGCAAGAGTGGCTAGACGATATAATTGTATCTCGTATATATATATTACTTTTGCAATTTATAAAAAATTCGTAATAAATTATAATAATAAACTTTCGATTAAAAACTAATTTTTTAATAATTTAATAAATTTAATATTATAATTTATAATTAATATAATATAAATTATAAAAATATTTTAAATTTTAAATTAAAATATAAATAAAATATATATATAATTATAATTATAATATAATTAAATTATATTAAAATTTATTATATAATTTATTTAAAATAAAATAAAATTTATATAATAAGAATTATATTAAAATAATAATATAAAATTATATAATATAATATTAAAAATTATATAAAAATAATTAATTTTTATTATTAAATAATATTAAAATTTAATTTATTATATATTATATATATATATATTTAAATAAAATTTATTTTTAAATTAATATATTTATTTAAAAAAAATATATATAAAATTTATATAATAAAACGTAATATTTTTAAATTTTTTATATTAAAATATATTAAAATATTTTATTTTTAATATTTAATATTTTTTATAAAAAAAATTTAATTTCACGTAAAAAAATTATAAAAAAAAACGTTTTTATTTACGTTAACGAAATTAATATAAATATAAATAAAAATTTTATATTATTTTAAAATTTAAATTATTAAAAATAAAATATAATACGAAATACGAAAAATATTTTATTATATTTTTAACGATAATTAAAAATATTTTATTAAAGAAAAAAAGTTTATTTAAAATTTACGTAATAAAACGTAATATTTTTGAAAAATTTAAATCACGTTTTTGCGCTAAGGTTTTGCCAAGAAAGACTAAAATGTGTCGCTTTTGGTATTTAGCGCTCCCGTAGTTTAGAGTTGCTCCCCGTAGAACAGCTCTAGCTCCACGTAAAGGGTTATAAAAGGGGAACGCCTCTACTCGCGCCGGCGGAGCCGGTGCGAACAAAAACTCTATAAATTCATTTCAAAGTTCAAGTCGTCAAAGGCAGGGCATGGCGCGAGGCACGAGGGACATCCCACTATATAATAATTCAAAGTTAGAATATTACAAAGATCACGTGACGAGTTTTAATGTGACCCGATTGTACTTCGAATCTAAAAATAGTTTCGAGGTAAGCTTATTTACCCACACGGTAGTTCGTTTGTATTTTGTGTGATTTCCGGGATCGTGCTTAGAACTTTATGACGCAGCGTTACATGGGAGCGCTAGAGTGAGTGAGGGGCCGAATTGGGTCCCAAAGCACTGGCGTTGAACACCAGCGTTGGGGAGGAGCTAAATTCGGCTCCCTGACGCTGGCGTATCCGTCTCACTAGCGCTTGAACGCCTCCTTTTCAACGCCAGCGTCAACCGAGGAGTGTTCTACCGGGAGCCCTCCCAGTCTCCAGTAGTGAAACTCCTCCTTGCCCACTGCCTCATTCGCCAGTATCCTCGACCGTATGGAACTTCGAATCATGTTTGTCTTGAGGGTTAATCGGGTTTCAGTATCAAAAATGGCCTTTCAGATCATCTTGAATGTAGCTTAACTAGGGTTATATATTGAGAAAGTCAGTGGCGTGATATTGTTGAATATCAGAAGAGGTCATACCCGAGGGCGAGCATGCGAGCATGGTCACGAGAACTACAAGAACCCCTCATGCAATATAAACCTTCCTATGGTGAGACGATGTCCAACATTCTCGTGCGTCAAAATGTACTGTAAGAAATAAAGTATATCTTCCGGCTTTGTGCACAAATGGTATCTCACGTGGGCGTGGAGGTCAGGAAGTTGCCATTCTCTTCTTTCAACTTCGCTTCCGAAGCCTCATCGCACCATCTCCTCATACATGCTTTTCTCCCGCCCAGCTACGCTCAATGGATTGTTTTCATCTGCATCGTTGTTTTCATGGCATGATTGCATACTACGTAGTACGCCAACCCCTCCACTTCGGTGATCTCACCGCCGCCACCCTCAGTCACAAAAGAGGAAGCCTCGGTGACTAACGTGGACACCGAAACGAAAAGCCAGCCATTGGTACCCAGCAAAGCTCGCAACTCCATTACCCGTTATTTGCATTTTGAAAAAGTATAAAAAGATCCATCTTCGGCCTTTCGCGGTGCAACAAAAGTTCTGGCATCCTTAATGACTGTCTAAGTTTTCTCTTATTCGCATGAAATAGTAGCAGTATTACCACAACAACACATTCCATGATGTTTGTCGAACTTCCATATTCAGATATCCCTAGCTATATTATCACCCGCCGACAGGATCTCTGCTTTCAATTCGCTCCCCCTGCTGGGTCGCTTGAGCTCGCGACTGCTCTGAGCTTCAAATATCCTTTGGAACTTGATCTCGAAACCAAGATGCGTCGTGCAATTATGGAGTTTGTCAACGAAGAGCATGCAACGATGGCAGGTTTATTTTTCAATAATTACCAGCAGCCATCCCCAGGTCCCGTTCCACCCGAGTCAACACCCATGGTCTTAGATTCTGTGCTCTCGACTGAGTGGGATATTGTGACCGGAAGGCCGACAGAAAAGAAACGCAAGAAAACAGCCTACGATCCCATCAAAAGGAAGAAAGTGGCCAAGGTGAGAAAACGCGTAGCATGCGAAAATTGTAGAAGAAGGAAAGTCGAGGTACGATCCAACCAGTTTCAGATCTTCTGGAGAGTCGTGTCTAATGTCCAAAAAGTGCAAACGTTCGTCTGCAACGGAAACTTGTCCGGCCCCAACAGCAAATTTCGCAAATGACTCGGCCGAAGCTACAGCACAACTGCAATCGCGCGAGCAATAAGACTCACTTCAGGGTACATGCAATACCTCTTCTTCTTCCAATTCCGCGAAAGACGACCTTCACGTTTTAGAAATTGCATGGATCCATGAGGACCTCCAAACGAGCGACTGGTCTAATTACGAATTCAACGACTTCTGGTTTTCGTCGCAAAACACATAAGTTGATTGTCTTCTTCTGGCTGTTCAAACCACATCAATTACAAATCCCCAACGCTCATGCCAAAGGTGGCAGCGACGACAATTGAATGTCTCGAGAAAACTCATCACAATCGATGACACGACTTGAGTCAAAGGACTAGTCACCAGACAAAGTTGCTATCTTGAAGCCTACTTACCAACGACCAAAGCACGATCGCGTATTCTGTAAGCTATGTGATAGTCGTCAAGAAGGATTTCGCGGCGAGCACGAGCTTCGAAGACATCAAGATCGAGAAAATAAAATGGGTCTGCGTCGAGCCGACAGATGGGCTCAATCATCCCAAGCCTGTCCCATCCCTCGCAAGATGCAAAGCATGTTGTCGCGAGGAGCGTGGTTCGAGATGCCAGATCACGTGTCGAGTGCGCTAGCGCAATCGATGAAACCATCTGCGTCTCGTACGACGCACTAGATATTCCATATATTGAGCATTCTCTCCTTAGATAGAAGAGCAGACACAATAGGATACAATATCATTGGATTAGCTCATACGAAGCTAGCCCTGTGATCCGTATCCGCCGTGCTCTATTCACGTGAATCACATTCGAATCCTACCTGTTTTTCCAACACATGTGCTTAGCGAAAGAAGAAATATGGCGCATACTACAATGCCGCTGCACATCTTCGACGTGCTCACGTCAAGCCCAAGGCTAAGGGCCGCGAAAAGAGCAGCAAAGGCGACGATGCCGAGAAGCATGGAGGGAAGGGCGGCGGAGACTAGCCTCCAATGGCGGAACTCAAATGCTGAATGAAGGAAGTGGAGGAACTAGCTGCCGAATTCCCTCTCAGCGACGCTCAACCGCAGTGTTCACAGACGCGACCCCAGATCAAATGAGGTTACTTCGTTGGTGGTACTGTTGCCAGTGTGAACTGAGCGTCTTACCTCTGCGAATACGTCCGTTGTGATGTACCCGCCTTCAGCAGCAGCCACAGCTATCAAACATCCACCATGCCCATAAACGGCCATGCCTACAACTACGACACGGTTGTGAACGGTATCCAGTCGCCCGATGATCAACCTACCGGCTTTTGCGGCGAGCAACATCACATGCAACCTTGGGTCACTTTCTGACTTCCTTTCACACTCTCATTACTTGAGCATACTCTCGCTCGAGATCATGTACGAGATTATATAGCTGACTTGAAGTCTCACAGATTCACCTTGTTCATCTCCTCACCAAGAACCTCTGCCCCACGAATAATTCTTGCCTTACGCATGTCTGGCTCAAAATCATCCTTCAAAAGAAGAATGGTAACAATGTACTCAACTGGTCGACACACTGGCTGTCTTATACGCCATCGACATTAACGGATATCCACTTTGGAATCGGTTGGGAGAGTAGGATCAACGGTATAGATTCTTTTACATAAGAAAGGAGAGGTATGTCTACCCATCTATGCTTCTACTAACATAGGTCTTGGACACATCTACATCCTCTTCCCATGCTGGCTCTAGTTCTAAACTTAGACGAGTATGTGAGGAAGGCTGTCTTACATAGACAATCGTTTTGCTACACACTTCTATGCTCTAGGCGCCAACTAACACAACTTCACTCTCATTTCTGAGAACGGTTTTGTTCATGTAACAACATTATGTATCTAGTTAGCCTTGAGCTATAATGTACACCATACTCTATACAATCCAAGTATCTTCTTTAAGATGTGCACCTTGGCTGCAGTAACACCAGCCGTGAACGCCCAGTAACTCCGCCGCTATGACCCAATAACACCACTGCAAATGTTTCTCACTCGCCCACCAGCAGTTACTATCCCAGCACTTATTCCTCAACCTCTTCACTCTTTTTCTTCTCCGCATAACCCTCAATAAACCTATTCAAATCAACTACCCTTATCAAATTCAACTTCATCTTTTCAACATACTCTCCATCATTATTCTTATCAATCGAGCATCTCTCCTGCCCATCTCTACTCTTGCTTTCCTTCTGCGCAAGGTTCATTTCCCTCAATGTAGCCAACACATCTTCAGGTGCAATCCACGTAGCCTGACTAATACCCTCAATCGTCCAAAGACCCTTATTCTTCTTATTATAATCCTTTTGCATCAAAAACCATCTGCATATCTCTGCTGACCAATAACGTTTATAGCCCTTCTTGCCTAGATTACTAATTGGTTTTTCGGGTCTGCCCATGATGCCTGCTCGTCTGGCGATTTCGTAGGAGACGCCCATGAGCTTTGCTCCGAGACCTTTCTTTTGGAATAGTGGGAAGGTTAGGATACAGGCAAGGTTGTTGTTGCCCCAAGACATCTTTCCCTAGAGAAGAAGCCGACGGTTAACTTGTTGGTTGGAGGGTTGGTGTAACAAGTAGAAAGCAATTAAATCCTACGACGTCGAAGAAAACGGATTTGTTGTCGAGGAAGAGCTTCGCAAAAAGGGACAGGTTTTGGCAGAATAGCTGAATTTCGAGACATATTAGTTTGATGTCCTTGCCACTAGAGCTCGAGGAAAGAGGATTGATTTACAGTGTCAACACCACCATCAACCTCCTAGACCGCGAATTTGCCCTTGCCCTTTGGCTTACCTTGACCTCTAAGCTGAACGTAGATCTCCTTTCCCGGAATATTCGGACCCTTCTTCTTACAAAGCTCCCAATGCTTGACATAGGGTCCAAACTTCTTCGAGTATTTAAAGCAGCAGCTACAAACGTAAAGTTTGTCAACCACAATGCCTGTGCCCTTGCCCTCTTCTGCTAGACTCAATGCCTTTTCGCCGATAATTTCCTTGGGATACCAAGATGGATACCATGTGTCGAACTTAATGTCGCCGAGGATTACTTTGTCAATGTTGCGCTCAAGGGTTCGATCTTCCTTCTTGTCCTTCTGATGCTTGACATCTGCTGCGATTTTGGCATCACGGGCCTTGAACTCTAAGGCTTTAGCTTTAACAGGGACATAAGGCTTTGGTTTCTCGCGGCAGGCCCGCCCAGAGACTTGATGTTGCGAGAAGGCATCTTGTCGTTACTCGTACTCTTCGTAAATTGTTCGCTCTGGTCTCCGAGCTTGAGACTTTTGGTATTGTATGTGAGCTGATAAAGATTTCTCTTTTCCTTAGCTTTCTCCTCCGCGGCTTCTCTCTCCGCCTTCTCCTTTTCCAACTGCACCGAGAATCGTGTTGGTTGAGAGTCCGGCCTTGCAACTGGTTCCTTGTGTTGCGCAATGTTCGTGTTGCTCTTTTTCTTCGGGGTCTTCTTGAATTGGCCCTGGCTGTCTCGAAGAAGGTCGTGCGTAGGAGTCGAAGTTGCTGTGGTTGATTTCGCTCTCGCGAGACGCGACGGATTGCTCTTAGTAGGATGTTATGTCGGTGGTCGGTATTTATAAAACTACGACCTCCGTGTGTCGTGACCTTGAGAATATATTGCGAGGTTTATTAGGCCAGAGAGGGACTAGTGGGGAAGTAGCGAGGGGAATATATGGGAAGACTGTTTATATAAGCGAATGTGGATCTAAAAATGGTTTTGGGGGAATCTTAGTTGTAAGGGAGTTATAATGGGATTTGTGCTTAGAGACAAGATAAGGAAAGTATAACCAAGCATTAAGGGACCTAGAACGAGCCCCTTTGGGACTTTTAGTATATGCTTAGGCTAATTGTGCCATGTGCTCAGGTTGCTTAGGCCGAGCTTAGGCCGAGCTCAGGCATGTTTAGGAATGCTTAGGAATGCTCACCCTCGGCTCAGGTTAAAGCGGCAGCTGCTCAGGTCTAACACTAAAACAGAACCAGCGAAAAAAAAAGTTGAGTCTGACTTATGTGGTAGTCGTTGTGGGGATTGTTTGCACCTCGGAATTGAGGAGGGTCCTTGAGCATCATATGCGCGTTCCCAACGCAAAGCCAAATCGCTCCGGCAGCGAGTGCTCTGGTTTGCATCGTGAAGGTGGGTTCGTGGTGTGTTCTGTGTGGCTAAAGGTTATCGAAACGCGACCAATTAATGATAAATTAGTGGTGATTGTGTAGGGGGAGAGATGAACAAAACTTCTATGAAGACTTTGTATGCAAAAAAGAAAAGAAAAAAACAAAAAGCAGTATGCAGTATGCAGAGTTTTAATATCTTCTATGGTTCCACAGGCTATACTCAATCGCCCTCAATTTGACAATTTCCATGGCTCAAAATGGGAGCGCGGGAGCCGGGCCCAATCTTTCGAGATGCCATAGATACACTATCAAAAAGATCCAAAGTGCTCATGACAATGGAACGCTGGTTCCGATCAACTTTATTGCTCTAGGATCTGAGCAGGATGTGGGCATACGGAAGTTGTAGATATGGTCTTTTGCATTTTGTGCGTTTGAGTTTGATTGAGGAAGATGGATGGAAGGAAGGAGGCGACGAGATGATCGTTATGCGCTAGTGACGTAATAAAGCGTGATTTGGCGGGGTAAAGTCACGTTTCTCACCACCCGTTTTTGGCGGCGTTCCATTCATTTGTATTTTTGCAAGGAGCTTTCCATCTCAAACCGCAACGAAAACTTATGACTTCCGATGCGCTGTCAGAAAGCTCGGGTAAATTACTTTCACCATCGCCAAATAATTTAAGACTTTATGCCACACCCGAATGCGAGCTACGCAACACGTGCACGTGTACACAGGTGCCATATTGGGCCGGGGAATTCAAGGTGCCTCTGAGAGTCAATTAGCATTCCTTCAAAAGGGTTCATGAGAGCCTCTCTAGATTTCCCCAAGCCTCAATATTCGTCTCACGAGTGCGAGACATCACCGGAAACCCCAAGAGTAACTTGTGTGAGAGCTCGCCTCCTTCGAGTTCTTGAAGGTTCTTCTCTAGAAAGCACAAGATTTTGCACACTCAGAAATTCCAAGAAGCCCGTGAATCAATGGGGTAGCTTCTGCTGGCAACCTCTTCTCAAGGATGTTCCGAATGGACCCGTGAGACACGCTTAATTTTTGAGCTTGTTCCCCCCTATCCTTAAGCGAGGAGGGTTGTTCGTAAACGAGCGAATTGGGTGCATTTACGCATCTGGACAAGAATGAGTTAACCACTCGAGTCGAGCCAAGAATTATAGATTTGGGGCAGTGATAAGTAGCTTACCTCCGGCGTGCATTCGATTGATTAAAACCAAGCCTATTTTCTTATTCCTTCGACAAAAGTAGGGCGGGGTGGAACTGCCTTCTCGGTAGGAATAACATTACACTAATTATTGGTACCATCGCCTTTAGGTATCTGACTGTTTTGTCGTTGGATTCTGTGCTTCGATTATCACCGCATGTGGTCTTTCGATGACTGTATTTTGTCCTAGGATTGCTTGTTTGGCAAGGCCCCTCATGAGTTCAGACACAGAAATTCCTTGACCAATATAACAAGCTTTTCCGTTCTTTAGATTCAAATTTACTTCGGACGGAATCCTCTATCTTTCTTTGTTTTCAGAAATCTATACTCAGCCTCATATCGCCAAGTGTTTGATCCTCCAAACTTTCGTACTCGCTACCCCAGTCCAAACCTTAAATCATCCTACCCCTTTCGTATAAACGATTCGGTCCAGAATTGTTGCCAAGTCGATCGTCATCCTTCACAATACCGCAAGTTATGCAAGTTGAAGACATTATACGAAGTTGGCAAACATGGCACCACAGGCAGCCACATTTTGGAATATCTATACTCATAGGTTTCTCTCCCATTTCATATCATCACTCGCATCTTCACCGCTTCATCCACAATTTCAACGTTCAACTCCGTCAATCAACTACTTCACTATCTACTGCGACCAAACATCTTGAACAACAACCTCCGTTCAAAATGCGGTTCTCAATCATCTTCATCACCATGCTCGCCACGAATCCAGGTGTGCCTTTCATATCCCACTTCCCCTACCCGTTCACCACACTAACCAAACCAAGGAGCACACTCACCATCCCCGCACTGGGAAGGCGTGACCTCTACTCCTCACTCTATTGCGTAGACGTTACTCTAGCTCAGAACTTCCAAGTCGGTGAATAAGTCACAGAGGTGCTGTCCTTTACCTTTCCCCTTCATTCGTCTTCTCTTTCTGACAAAACCCCAGAACAACGGCGCAATAGTCGCTGCCTGCATGGCATACAAGGACCGCAACACGGGAACAAACCAATAAGATACTTGCCCTAATTGTGTCACTGTAAGTCTATCCAATCTTCCGGGACAAGGGCTTTACAGTCGGCTCGCTTATGTTCCCGTGATTTTAACTTTAAAAGCGCGTTTTTACGCGTTCGCGTTCCATTTCTCCTACATAAACTTCCAAAAATGCCACCTCAACGCACTCCTCTCGGGCCAATCGATGGCAATAAGCCTCGTAAGGGGCCACTCTCTGAATTCGAAAGAGGCCGTATTATTGGCATGCATAATGGCGGCGCAAATAAAGCTACAATCCAGCGCTTCTATTCTCACTTTTATTCTACGATCACAGACACCATCGAAAAAGAAGAACTACGCAACGACGGTCACTCTATGTCTAAATCCGGCCGACCAAAATGTTATTCTCCTGCTGAAGAACGTCTTGTGCTACGGCATGTTCGAAGTTTCTCGAAAGACACATATGCAGAGGTCATTAAGGCGTGTTCAGTCACATTTAAGAAGGGCACAGTGAAGAAGATCTTGAAGGAGCATGGAATCAAGAATTGGAAGTGCAAACGGCGACCATTTCTTACTCAAAAGAATGCCAATAAGCGACTTGCTTAGTGCTTTGCGCATCGGCATTTAAATGCAGAGAAATGGGGGATGCATATATGGAGTGATAAGTGCTCATGTGAGCGGGGGCGGGGGAAGCGGGATGAATAGTGCTTTCGAACATCGACAGAGAAGTGGCAACTAAAAATGGTCCAAACTTACGGAATGAATAAGAATATAAAGGTTATAGTCTGGGCATGCTTTTAGGACCTCGGACGGTCTAACCTCTACATCATGGATCGAGATTTGAGAGCAAGAAACATGGGTATTCCGCCAACTCCTATATCGAGGTTTTGGATGCAGAAGTTGCTCCAATTTTCGAAAACCTTGATCCAAAGTATATATTCATGCAGGACAATGCCTCTATTCATTGTGCTAAGAAGGTCAAAGACTGGTTCGCTGCCAAAGGGATCACACAGCTTATAGACTGGCCTCCTTATTCTCTTGATTTGAATCCAATCGAGCATATTTGGTGGCATTTGAAAACTAGGTGTTATGAGATGTTTTTAGAGGTTGCAGCAGATAAGTCTAAGTCAGAACATGCGCGACAACGATTAGAATCATGTTTTTAAGCTGCTTGGGATACTTTAGACTAAGAATTGTTTAATATTTTGGGTGCAAGCATGAGTGCTAAAATAGAAGCTGTTATTGAGGCCAAAGGATAGCACACAAAGTATTAAGCTCAGTTTTTGATATTTTTGCGAGATTTTTGTATCATTAGAAAGAGGACACATAAGCGCATTAATAGCTTTAATCAGATCTTAATTTGAATAATAATTGACAAAGTTATATGGAGTTTAAGTTTTTGGGAAAAGGTAGGGTGCGGGGTAAAAAAAAAAATCACGGGAACTTTATGTTAGGGACTGTAAGAGAAAGAGAGAGAGGCAGTAGCTGACTGAAATCTGTCTCAAAGCGAAGATGTTACGATTTGCAACTCGGCAGCGAAGCATCTGGGCGGAGGCGAGATGACTTATTACTGTAAGCAGGTTAGTGCTACGAGAGACCAGATCTAGATTCAACACTAGTCTGATCTTGGGGAGTTTATAGGCTGGACGGTGTGAGGCAATTTGGTATTTTGCAAAGGGATGGTTGACCGGTGGAGTACGCCTTCACCTTGGACACGAAAATTTCAACCTTTCTTCATTCTTATATACTTTATATTTTTACTTCTGTATCCAGACTGTGTTGGAAATTCTGTTTGCAATGATGCTGTGTTTTTCTACATAAAAAAGCGTTCTATCCGTGACCTGTGAGATATTTGTGCAAATGTGAAAGTAGGCTTTGTCGATGACTGCTTTCAGATTTTGGTCATTTCATCTTGGCTAATAGACTGGCTAAGCGAGGAAATGTTTAAACCACTACTTATTGCCTTGGAATTGGAAAGGATTGTAAGGAGGGTTTCCAGAGCATTTCTTTTCACTGTTGGTAAGGGATTAGTTAAATGAAGTCCTCGAATACGGGGTAATTTTATCCCGCACCTGTAATATCGCTAAACTTTGGAATATGGTTAGAATGGCGACAGGCAACAAGGCACTAATGCCATTTTAACAAAGCAATCTAGCCCTGAATCATACTTTTTGCGACAACCACCTATGCAGTAAAATCAATTAAATAAACTAACAATTGATGCATAATTCATGCGATATAATCGCTCTTTTTAAATTTACAAAAATTTGTGAATTGCGCATGCTATAATTGCATTTTGTATTTGCATCGTGATTCTATGTATTTTCAACAAACGAGATAAAGCGGCATAGGAATTTTTGGTGTGTTTTGGTTGATGCCTTGCCTATCGCCATTCTAATCGATTCCAATCAATTCCAAAATTTGAGGGAGTTCTCACTAAACTGATACCCTGCAGATTCTAACAGCACTTAAAGACTTAAAGTTGAGGGCCACCATCGCTAAATTCCGGTGAATTGCTTGATGGAAGGGAAAAAGTGCAGTCTTGGGCGTTTTCGAGCCCTCATTCGTGCCAATTGTTGATCCAAAAGTCTGGCCATGGGGCATAACCTCATGCAGCACGAATGGCGAACCCACACCCGCAAAATCGAATGTACTGTGCCGCGCCATTGCTTCTTTTTCTTACCGAAATTAGGAAAGGGTATTGGTTCGGTTACCATATTTCATGATGCGCCCCAAGTATGCATGCAGCTGCAAAGATGCAAACTCCAAAGGAGCCGGGCGTTGGGTGTCATTAGGCTTGAAAGACGCATGCATATTGTCAGCTTTCCTCCTAGTATAGCGTTTTTAGATCTGTCTTATAGTGTAGACATCCCCTGGTACCTGTGAATTGATATGTAAATCATTCAACTTGGTCATGTTTCTTCGCTATTCGTGCATGGCAATTTCACTCCAGATTTGGCCGCCAGCAGCAGAGCCGCAGCAGGAACGCAGATGCTGCCGATACCAGGCAATATTGACTTCAGTATCACCCTGGTAGCCCTCTCCCCACGATATTTTTCTTGAATGCTTGAGAGTGCGGCTTCGAAATTGCAGAACTGGACCAACACCTTCAATTCTGCAAGAGAAGTTAAAGAAATTCTATGTGTTTGCCAGACCTGCCTTTCCCAAAGCAAGATAAAAATTATCTCAAGCAAGGTAGTGATAGTTCGAGTCTGTTTAAGAACTACATGCATTGACACTGCTGTCCCAGATGTCTTTACTTATAAGCCGTAGATCGAACGATCGACCCACACCCGTTCAACACATCGACCTAAGGACCAATATCCCTCCAGCTGGAGCGAATGGACCGGGGACGATGGGGTCGGTCTTTGGAAACGATTCCGGTCTTTGGGGAAAAGGTTAGTCGGCCATATCTGAATTTTCAAGGGATGCGCTGTTATACTAACACTTTTCCAGACCCACGCGAATGGGAGTACGAAAGAATTGAATCTGAGGACAATATACCTGGAAAACATACTTAAGTCGACAGCGATGCCGCTAGTGCCAGTACACCTTGGGGGAATCCTTTGGATCCAGGCTTCTCAACCATTCTTCTACGCATCGGGTTGGCGATTATGAGGCAAATGATGTCAGTTGCTTGGTAGAGACTGCATTGGTGGTGAAAAGGGCTACAGAAGGCCTTATATACACAGAGAGGGGTGGGGCCACCGCACCCCCTTAATGAGGCCAGTGGCACTGCTATGTGGTCCCATGTCTCAACTGACGGATGATCTTAGCGCTTCCTCGAAGCTCTGCCAACGATCATTAAATGACGATGTTATGGATCCGCACCACCAACCCTCGTATGAAGAGAACGAATTTGAGGCAGACAGCTACTCTACAAGCCACTATAAAACAGCGTATATGGGCGAAGATGAGTATATGCAAGATATACACGATGCGAATAGGCATATCAACAATCAGGGTTACCAAAGCGAAGACGGCCAAGAACAATTCGAATATACCCACGGCCTTGGAGAAGTTCAATCCGTAGCACCGGCTGCTGGCACAGTACCGCCGATGTCCCAGCCTACACGCGCGGAGGTTATCGTTCTTTTGATACGATGGGCGGAAGAAGGAAAACCCCGGTGCGAACAAGAGGTCAATGATCTCGCAGATGCTTTTTGGGATGGTTTCAACTACACATCCCAGGTGTACCTCATTCCAACGTCGGATTCCAGTTGAGCCGTAACACAACATGTCCAAAAGGTCACTAGCAACTGTGTTTCGGGCCAACTCCTCATCATGTACTATGCTGGACATGGCTCAACTACCCTTTTGCTGGGCAGGCTAAATTTCAACCAGTATGTAGTTATGTCGTGGGCGTGAGGGCCAAGAGTGACCTCGTGAAGCTAATGAATGTGCTTAGAGACCCTAAACGGGGAGGTGGGAATGGTATAGTCCCATTCAGACCCATCAAAGATATCTTAAACAGAACTGAAGCAGATGTACTCCTCCTATTAGACTGCTGCTTTGCAGCTTCGGCTATGCGATCTATTCATAAAGGCACGAAGGTATCTGATTGCCCTATCCCGAAATAAAATGCTTGTGGGGTACTTCAAAATATGGAAGCATAGTGCTAACTCACTTGGCGTGACAGATTCTCATAGCAGCATGTGATGCTCAAAGCAAAACTATCGGACCTGGTCCAACGTCCTTTACCAGTACACTTATAGAAGCCTTGAAAGAACAAAGTCCTAACACATCGGTGAAGTCAATCTATACAGAGATGAAGAGTGCTAGAAAGCAACTCCGGAAGTCATCGAGAACTCCCGATGGCGACAAACTATACATCCATGCCCCGAAGTTCATTGATTTCTCTGACGAGGACGACGATATCAAGCTGGTGGCAGTGTAAGTACCAACTCCCAGGTGCAATCTCCCTTCTTTCCCTACGGGTAAGGGGGAGGAGGACGATCGTAGCCAGAATCGAATGAATGATATTGGAAATAAGCTGAACTTTATGTGTGATATTGTAACCTCCAGAATGGTCTCAATTGGTGTCAGGTCTCCTTATGGACGATGTTCATCAATCTTCATCATACATGAGTAGCAGGGCTTGGACAGTTCCTGTCAATTCTCCGCCACTCTTCCACGAACCTTCGACATATCTAGGTTGTTTGGCTATGCCTCAGCATCTGCCGGTTCCTTTCCTCGTGAATACTCCTCCAAAGCCTTTTGGTGAGATGCCTGCGCGACTTCATCATCATGAGGAAGATCCTGGCATACAACACGCAAGACACAGTCATCCAAATGCTCGTAGAAGTCTTGCGCATTCTCGAAAGTCGAGGAGCAAGTTGTGCACTTGCCAGTAGCATCCGGTGCATAGCTCGAAAGCTTCTTGGGTATAGGCGTGGAGTGACGTGTCATCTTTTTGCGACTATTCGGTGGCGTCTGTTCAACGCCGTGAACTGAAGTCAGATGCCGTTTGAAGACATCAGCGCGATTGAAGGACTTCTCTGCAGGGGATCCAGAGCCCGGACAGAAGCCACAGACCATGGTCCCCTTGTAATGTGTCAGTGTATGCCGATTCTTGTCGTATTTCCGCGCAAAGCCTTTTACGCTGTACTCGCATGTCGCAATTGGGCACTTCTCTGGTCGTTCAATTTGGTGTGTGAGCATGTGTGCCTTTAGATCCTTGAAAATCTTCCCGCAGTCTCGGTTCGGACACCGACCCTTCTCACGGGATTCGTCTGACGAAAAGGTGGCATCGTCGGCGGCTGAGCATGATGTTGTCGATTCGAGTGATGGACGCGATGATGAACAGGGATATGACGAGTAAAGATAAGGACTCTCGTTTGAGCTTATGGGAATGGCTGGTGATGAAGGAAACACTAAACCAGGTGTTGGTGGTGAGTAAAAGTTGTACTCCTGGGAGTACGGAGGTTGGGGGTATGCATAGCCCACAATGCCTGGCCCGGGTTGCAATTGAGGGTCGACAAAGGATAAACTATACCCCGAAGAGTCTGCATTGTCCGAATGCGACCATTTCTGACTAGGAGCCCCGAGGATGTGTCCGAAAGCAGGTGCCACAGGTTGAGATGTGATGTATGGCCTGTCCGAAGAACCTTCCTCGACAGCGACAAAATCCCAAGCCATTGATGAACCTTGAATCACAGCCATTCCAGGGCTTGTGCCACACTCGGCATCAGCACTTCTATTAGAAGACTCGTGCTCTTGCTGCTGTCCATGTGTTTCATCGCGTGGAATTGTGGAGCCAATGTTGCTGTTTTCGCCTAGACCTTCGTCTCGACCTGGTTGATCTGATCCTCCGTTGTTCTCATTTTCATCTTTCTGATTAAAGGCTATCTCGGGGGAGCTTTTTTCGCTTCGGCGATAATGAATCCCACGTTGCAATACATGCTCAGAGCCACAGTTCTCTTTCCACTCGGAGGCTCCAAGGTCCACAGGAGGAAAAGGTCGTTGAGATATCTCTTTGAAATGATCTCTGATATGATCTAGGCTTTGGTCTCGGCTCTTTAAGTTGTTACCGCAGATACCACAGGTCTTGTGATAGAAGTCTGAAACGGCATACTTGCAGCTCACTTTGAGTTGGGCGATCTCGTCGGGTGCGCACGAATGTACATGACTAAGATGCGTTGCGAAGTTTTCAGACCTGTAGAATGGATCGGCGCAGCATGGTCTTCCGGTTTTGTCGTTCGTCTTCGGACACTCCCAGACATTATCGGGAAAATGGACACGCTTCATATGTTCTGACCATCTCTCAGCCAAGAGCTCTTTTCCGCAGTCCGTGCAAGGGTACTGGAAAGATAACTTTTGACGTTTCGGTTCCGATGAACATTGCAAGTTTGCATGAGTGCTTGGTGTCTTTGGTCTTCGTCCTCGCTTACCTCGCGCGGCGATCGAGGGGCGCTGTTGTGAGCTTGATGTCGGGGATGAAAGCACAGAGAATATACCCTGTAGCCCTGCAAGGTTCCCTGGAGATCTAGGACTTGTTGGTGAGGAAGTCACAGTGACAGTGGTGGATGACTCAGGGCTGGTCATGCTCTCTGGCGACAATGGAAATTCTCGCGCAGAATCGTCTGGCTGCGAATGTGTAGCGAGAAGTTTTGCACGTCTCAACTTCTCGTCAACAAACCATGACATGACTTCTTCCATTGTGAGGCCTACGGTTTGGGAGATCGATTCCAAACGCTTGGCGGATATTTCCTCCGGATCTTGGAAGGAATTGTAGGCATCGTGAAGGAAGTGGTGTCGATCACGGAACGATATTGGAAAATTGAATGCTACATTCACGTCTGTGAAATCTGCAGCGCCAAATGAAGCATCTAGACAACATCAGCCTTCTAATTTATAAAGAAATCCATTTATCTGTCACGTTACCTTGAAGTATTGGCACGTGCTCCTCGTGATGAAAATTGAAGTCTTGCATTTTGATGGACTTTCGTGCTATGGAGCAAGTTAGCGAATCGTTTCGTTGTCTCACAAAGCCCAGTAATACCGGACTTCGGGCTCCTCGCTCACCTAGGTTTTCGTCGAGGCAGAGTGAAGAGTCTCAATTGCTTATTGGCCAGAATCTCAAGTCCAATTAATGTCGACGGACAGCGAAACATCAACCGCGACACGCCGAACGAGCTGATGGGGTAGCGCTTCAGCTGTGTACAGCTTCTGATCGGGAGTCGAGAAATGCATCTCCAGCTGGGAATTTGGGTGGTATTTGAACATGATGTGACCGGGTGGCTTGGTGTGAGGCAGACTGGAAAGGCGACAAGAAAGGGCGAAAGGCGAACTAGAAAGGCGGCAGGAGATAGGCGAGACCGAGCACGTGAGTTACTTGATATCTATCCTAATTGGGGGTGATCGGGACTGACAGGGCTTGAGAGATGTAGAGCAGATACTAGGAGGAGGATATATAACTGATTCTCGTAGAATAGATGACTGGGAAGAACGTGATCACATGATAAGATCAGTGCGGCTTCTGCCTGAGGTGTCGAAGCCAGACGCTGCGTCTGGGCCGTGAACAGAACCCGCACTGGGTGCAGAGCAGCGCCTGCCACTCCGGCTGGTAGAGAACCCCGTCGCTCATAGTCCGTCCGGAGGCAGCCCTAAGCCGTCGCGGAAGACGATGAAACCAAAACAGACATCATCCACCTGCGCTAGGAAGCACATATTATGGTGAACTTATCATGGTGGACTGGTCCGTGCATCACCCCCTGATCCAGGGTCATTTCGCTTAGGGGAGCCGCATAGTTCGCCATAATAAGGGGGATTTCTAGAGGTAGGCCAATCTTTCATCGAAAGGACACTCTCTTTCTACAACAAAGTAATACAAAACCCAAAGTTCACCACATCCTCACGCCCAAAATCATAATTCGACCTAGGAAGCTTCTCACTAATTTCAAACTTCGATTCAACCTTCTTGCCTATCTTTGAAGCCACGTTGTTGACCGTGCGCTGCCATGTCTCCTCATTATGCCAATAACAAGCACCCGAGCGTAACGCCTTCGACTGATATTCTGAAGCATTCGTAGCGCCAATCTGACGGCCAACAAACATCGAACCTGGCCCCTTCAATAATTCTGTGACGATCTTGATGGTGAGGTCTGTCTGTTCTTGCAAATTGAAGAGATGCAGAAACGCTGATTGGTAGATGATATCGAATCTCTCGCCGTGAAAATCTTGGCCGGTCAATTTGAAAAAATCTCCAACGACGAATTTGGACTTCAGTTTGTCGTGGTCCCGAAAAAGATCGTAGCCGAGTTCGACGAATTCACCGTGGAGCTCTGAACCCATGATATTCCCGGAGGGAGCGCCGTCGTGCACGAGCTTCCGGATTTCCTGGCCTAGACAATATCCGAGATCGAGGAATTTCTGACCAGATTGGATGCGCTTGACAATGTCGATGTAGCCATTCATTTCGTGGATGTGTAGGTCGACGAAAGCCTATAATCATACGCAGGGGTATTTGAAGACCTGCCATGCTTTGTCGCGCTATCATATCGGTTAGTAATGTAGTCAAAGTGATCGAGATTAGGAATTGGAGCTAGATGGAGAGAGCAAAAGCTGCACTTACGACGGCTTTGACGTGAGTGATCTGCTCGTTATCGTCAGCGATACCGCTGTATGATCTCAACACCTCTTGGAGAGGTTCTCCAAGCTTAGGATCTCTAGGATCGTAGAAGGTGCGCGAAATTTCTGCAGCGGATTCCGATGCAGCATGTGTTGGATCGGGCTTGCCATTCGGTTCAGTCATTGTAAAGGTCGGCTAGGAGCAAGATTTAGGAAGAACAAGGTCGTTGTTGAATCTCGTTTGAAACTGCAAGGCGACCTACCATTCAAGGCTAATGCTTGACCTTATACCAAATATTTCGTAAATCTAGAGGTCGTTTTGTCGGTCGTAATCCAATCCAAATCTGAGGCTATAATCGAGTCTGATCCGAGCATAATCACGCCGTTAGATTAGAGGCGTGATTATAGACGAGATTATAGTTGTTTTATAGAATCTAACGGATTGCGCTAACGTCAACCAGTCTGCCCTTCTTCCTTCCTTCCTTGATCCTTAGATCGGCTTTGCTTACTGCTTATGAACTTATTTCTGTAGAGAATTACGAATTCTCCATTATCGCATATGAAAAAGCTTATGGATTGTTGCAATCTGGAGTATTATTTGCCTACCAGGGTCGATGCCCTATTATGCTTTACTTGGTAGACTGGCGACGGATTACGCTGCAAACTTTTGGTCCATTACACATCTGTTGTCCACTGATTTTACAAAGCATGGAAATGGACAAAGGCAGGGCTTGTGGGAGTGAGCAAGAAGCGTCGTTACTTCCATGCCTGGCGGAAAGGCATGCTCCCCTGGGACTTCGTTGCTATGTTTGTGAGATTGACCCTACTCACTGGCGCAGTGAATGTTGCCGCCAGGCTCACAGGATCTTCTTATGGGCTACTATCTTTTGACATCTTCAATTCTATAGCGACCGTTATTTTTGACTATATTGTGATTGGAGCAGGGACGCTGGCATTCTAATAGCAGTTGTCTAGCTGAAGCAGAGAGTATGGTTGGTCTGATTGAAGCCGGTTCGCTTGCTTAACTCTGCAACGGAAATTTCAGTCAAGCACCCTTGCTTGCTTCCGCCTTTTATCATACCTATCCGGGATCTCTGATCAATCCAGCTATGGACTGGAACTTAGCCACGACTCCTCAAAACGGCTTGGTGCGACTTCACCCTCAGGGCAAGATAGTTGGAGGAACGTCTGCTCGCAGTCACTAGGCATTCACGTTTGCCTCCAAGAGTAGTTATCCCAACCCTGACATCAAAATCATTTTTTTGACCTATATGTTTTTGATCATCTCTTCACAGCCCTCAACCTACACATAAGCGGCTGCTTCTCCCAAAGCACAATATAATTCTTCTGCTTATCCGGCCACCCATTACTCTCCTCACAAAGCTCCAAATCAAAATGCCATAGCAAACTCGCCAAAATAAGTCTCATCTCATGATACGCCAGATTCTTGCCCAGACAATTCCTTGGTCCCATGCTCCAAGGCTGAAAGCAAGATTTCTTATCTGATTCGAATTCTTTATTGCCTGGCATCTAGCGTTCGGGGATGAATTCGTTAGGTCTTTTGAAGTTTTTTGGGTTGCGGAATGTAGGGTAATTGGCTGCGCTGACGGTTGTGTTGGGGGGCACTGCGTGGCCGTCGATTGTGGCGCTTGAGAGCCCGGTTGTACGCGAGAGGCCGCTGGCGACCGGGGGATACATGCGTAAACCTTCTTCGAGGCAGGCGAAGAGGTATCGGAGAGATTGGAGTTTTTCGATCGTGATGTCTTCTTTGGATTTGAATTCGGAGCGAATTTCGTGGATGAGTTTGGACATTTTGGCGGGGTTTTGGAGGAGGTAGTATGTTAGGCCGGAGAGGAGGGTGGCGGTTGTTTCGGTGCCTGCAGACATGAAGACGCGGCAGTTGCCGTACATTTCTGGTTTGGAGAGGCCTTTGCCTTCTTCGTGCGACATGGTCAGGCCCCAGATGTCAGGTCGTGGATTGGGGTTGGCCAGTCGCTTTTCGACGCGATTTTTGCTGAAGTCCTTGTGTATCTCGCGCTGTTTCATCACCTTGTCTGGCATGAAGGGGATGAAGCGGATGAAGCGGATGAGCACGCCGAGCCTTTTCGGATAATATCGAAGAGGGGTACTAAACGCAAGGGGTCAGCATGGCGTTAACATGAGAGAGATTTGAGTACGCACAGGGCCGCTCCAAACTTGATGGAAGCAAACATAACGAGCACCCATGGGTGATAGGCGGAATTTTCAACCTGATCCAGCGATTTGCCAAAAGTGAGGTCGCTCATGATATCAAAAGCGGTAAAGTTGAACAGGTTAACGAGGTTTGCGGTCGCGACACCATTGTTCTCCTTGATATCTCGATGGACGTTGGCGCATAGCATGTCCACGTATTCACGGAAGATGGGCTCTTGCAGCTTGAGTGCGCGATCGCTGAAGGCGTGAGAAAAGATTCTGCGCTGTCGTGCGTGTCCCTCGAAATTTGCGTTTAGGATGGTTGCAGCCTCTACAATACAAGTGTCGTCAGCATCGTCAACCGACTGAAGGAAAACTTAGACGGGACACTCACCGTTACCCAAAGGCCTGTAAGTCGTAGGGTCTTTTGGTAGATTCGCTTTGTGACCATAGATGTCCTTGCTAGCATCGCCACGGAAGACAGGCTCACAGGGAGACACGCGGATAACGTCGCCACCATAGTAGTCAAACTGCTTCATCACCCATTCGAGATGGGTTCCTTGAACACCGGTCCAGCAGCGTGGAAAGTAGCTGGCAGCAGCTATCTTGGGGCCGGGAAACTTTGCGAGAGGATGAAAGAAGGCATTGTAGATCCAGATGGAAAGCTGGAAAGCTATCGAGCCGGCCAACACCAGACCAGCAAGGCCCAGGAAGCTGTGGGGGAGGATTGACAGCTGTGCCATGATTGTATGAAATTGCTGCTCGTTGAGCTGGAGCCAGAAGAGCGCGAGGTTAGCATGGATAAGGGTTTGTTTCATTCGTCGTAATCCGAAAGTGATTTCGCTTATAGTCCGTGTATAATCTGAGTCTGATCAGCTTGTAAGCACGCTGTCACATTTGAGGCATGATAATAGTCGTGATTATTGTTGTTTTATTAGAGTCTCGTCAGATTGCGCCATCCCCGTGATATGAGTTAGCATAACTGCTCGTCTTTATGCTGTCGCGTCCCCGCGTTCTCGTAATATTCTACTGTCTTACTCTTGTCTATAGACTTTGGGGACGACTCTGCTTCTTCTGTGTATTCGGATATCCCAACAAGTAGCACCGCCCCTTATTTCATTCTAATAGCTTACGTAGCATCCAAAATCGCTAGTCCTAGAGCCCATCGCACGGCGAGACTCGCGATCCTATTACGCTAGTGCCTCCTACGCGTAAGCGGAAGCCGTCGCAGAAAGAGCAGGAGGAGTATATATAGCGGAAACGCAAAGTAAGCAAAAATAGTAGTAAGTAGGAGAATATCGATCCGTAGCTTAATTTAGGCGTAGAGGACGACGAAGAGGAGGTTAGCAACACTACGGGTCTAAAAGACTAAGGAGACTACTGTTTCTATAGTATAATCTAGTATTAGTGCTCAAGGCTTTCCAAAAGACTTCTCCGAAACAAATGTATCAGTCGCCTCGCCTTGTTCATCACCCTGATCGCTAGGGCCCGTACTACTCGAAACACTGATCGTGACGCTTCTTTCGCCCATAGACGAGGAACGCTGGTCCTCCGCTGCATTCTCCTCTTCGATTTTAACCCCTGACTCAGAGTGGTTTCTGCACACACCCGGAACCAGGTGTGAAGGTACATCTAACACAATATCTCCTACCAACTTTGCAATCGTGTCGCCAGCCAAGATCTTGAAGACAGGAACGTCGGCTTCGATTTCCCGCAGAAACCACGAACGAATCTCAACGGCGACCAAAGAGTCTATGCCTAGCTCGTCTATCCCCGACGATAGGATGCGGGACTTATCGTGGTCGGGAGGGAGCTGAAGACATGCCTTGAGCTTAGTGAAGAAAGCCTCTGTCACGATTTCCAATACATCATCTGATGTTTGGGCGTCTAGGAGTTGCATCTTGGTGGAGACGGCTGTTGGTTGGGCTTCGATGGGGCTTTGTCTGCTTTCCTCCGTTCGCAAGATATGCTGGAAACGAGGATCTTTGGACCAAGGGGCGTTATCGTCGTCCTGGAGCACGGATGGTAATTCTGCGATGATTTCGTGATTCCGACGACAAAGTGGATGTGATGCCACTGTTGCTTCCGTGAGACAGATGTGGAAGGCACGCTCTGATAGGGTCTGAGCTGTGGTCTTTTCCATCTGGGTGTTCTGAACAGAGTAGTGACGGGTGCCATTGTTCAAGCCCACAACATCTCCCAAGTGCAACACTGAAGCAGCCAGTTCCTTCTCTCGTCGCTGCCGTGCAAGCGCCGCCATGAATGAGCCAGCTGCACTGCTAATCGACCGTCCTCGTTGGCCCGTAACGGCCAGGAGAGAAGAGAAAAGCACGAAGAAATCCAACTCTGCTGCGGAATACTGGAAAATCTCATCAAGGTTCTGTGCCCCCTGAACCATCTTATGAAGAGTCTGTGGCAGTGCCTCAACCGGCATCTCAGAGAGTGTCACGTCTTGCTGCATGAACATGCCGCCATACCCAATACCTGCAATCGGCGGCCACTCCTTTTGAAGATCCTTCACTAAAGATGCGAGTGCGTGCTTATCAGCAACCATGTCTTCGAAAACCTTGATCTTTAGTCCAAATGATTGAACATAATGAAGCCACCTCTCGTCGATATGATCTTGGCTAGTGACGACGATATTTCGTGCGCCGTGTTTGAACATCCAGTCGCACAGAGACTGGCTGAGCTGAGTTGGAAAGTGGAAGAGAGCATATTTTCGATCGGCTTTGAAAGTGATCTCGCTCTCGATTGGGAGAACCGGGATGGAGACTGTGGAATATGCTTTCCAGTCGATGATGGTTGGGATAACATAGTTGCTTATTGATTTGCCGACAACCTCATTGACGTCGGTGACCGTCAGACGTATTTCACTTGAACAAGCAATTTGTCCCAGGGTCTTCTGACAAGCGTCGGCGAAAGGTGCTGCCGAGCTGAGTAGTACATGTTCCGTGGCACGAATTTCCATCTGACTCGTTTTGATGCACGTATCTGGAAAACAGGATGCGATCAAGGATCCAGTTTTCTTTGCAGGAGCGGACGTGGAGCAGTCGATGAAGACTGAGACTTTATTCGGCAAAGAAGATAGGATCTGACGCTTTGATGAATACGTAGTCACCTTGATCCATGTTTTGTCTTGTTCAGGGACGGATGAACAGGTTGTGAAGAAAGCGGTCATGTCCCTACGAGCAGCACCTTCTACGATGCCAGTCGCAAGCTCACGACAAGGTTCGTAGAGAAGCAAGACTGAGCCTTCCGCGCAGGTTGCCAATATGCACTCGACTTGCATTTGATTGTACAATTGAGCGAGGAGTTGTGGTCTGTCCTCTTCTGGAAGCTCAGGGACTATCGCAGTCTTATCTTTGCGAGCCACGACTCTCGAACCGTTACTGCTTCAAATGGCAACGGTCGTGATATTCAATTTTTTATTTTTTAATATTTTAAACGTTTTATTTTTAAATTATTAAAAAATATATTAATCAAATTTAATTAATTTTAATTTATTAAAAAAAATTATTTTTATTTTTAAATTAATTAATCGAATTTAATAATTATTTTTATCGAATAAAAAAATTAATATTTAATTATTTTCGATTTTCGATTATTAATAATAATATTTATAATCGTTTTCGAATTTTTAAAAAAGATTATTTTATTTTTATTTTAAAATATATTAATATATTTGTAATATATTTTTATAAAATAATATAAAAATTTAATTTATATAATAAAATAATAAAAAATCAAATTATAAAAACGTAATATTTATTTCGAAATATTAATTAATAATTTTTTTTAAATATATAAAATTATAAAAAATATAAAATTTTATTTTAAATATTTAATAAATATATTATTATTATTATTATTATTCAATTTTTTTATTAAATATTTTTATTAATATTTTTTATTCGTTTAATAATAAATTTTTTTATTTAAAATTAAATTTAAAATTTAATTTTTAATTTAAAATAAATTTTTTTAAATTTCTTTAAATTAATAAATATATTATTTGTATTTATATTAAATTTTTATAATTAAATTTATTATACGAATTTAATAAAAAATTTTAAAAAGTATTTATAATAAATTATTAATTTAAAATTAAATAATTTACGTATTATAAATTATTTAATTTATTTTTAATTTTTATTAATATATAATTTATTTTTAAATTTATTTTAAAACATTTTATTTATTGTTAATATTACTAGAAATATTTATTATTAGTAATAAATCAAAAACGAAATAAATAAATAAACTGAATAATTCGTTGATTGATTATTTTGTTCTAAATCTAATAAGCGCGCAAAAATTGAAAAATATAATCTCAATTCTAGCGCAAGCGGCGCTAGTCCCGATCTGGCCTAGTACTGCACGTGACTACTAAACTAATATTGTACTCACTGGCAATTCTTTTTTTGTAACAAGAACTGATTTAATTCAACCATCTAAAAAACGCTATTATTTTCTTTTTTTATTGTAATTCGTTAATACGTAAAACTCGTTATATTTTAATGTAAAAATCATGTGATTAAACTTTGAGAACAACGCTAATAGACTAGCGCTATTCTCGAAGTTCGTCGAGAATTATAAACGCCGAGATTAAAATAATTCCTTTTTTTTTGGCCTTATAAATTAAACAATTACAAAATTCGAAATATAATATAAAAATTTTTATTTTTTTATTTTTTTTTTTAATAAGTATTTTTTTTAATTTTTTGTACTATTTTTATTGTTCTTTTTTTTTTTAATTTATTCTTTTATTCGAATCTTAAAATAATTCGTATTTAGAAACTTTTTCAAAGTTTTATTAAATATTGATTTTATTATAATATTTATTAAATTATTTTAATTGTTAATTTATTGAATTTCTTATAATTTTTTACGTTTATACGATTAACGAAAAATTATAATATCGATTATAAGATACTTTTCTTTGATCGTTTTTAATTTGATTAAATACTCGTATAACGGATATAAGTCTATATAAACGATTATCGAGATTTTAAAAAAATCGAATTATTAAATAATTATATTAATAATAAATTCGATTACAATTATTATATCGATTTTTTTTATTATATTATATATCTCAAAAATTAGAACGTTTTTAATAACGCGTTTGCTTTTAATAAAACTATAGTAAATAAAATTTCTTTTGATCTCGAATTTTTTATCGTTTAATTAACGTTTATTTATTAAAATAATTTTATATTTAATTTAAAAATTAAAATCTTTATTATTTACAAATAAACTATCGATAAAAACGAAAATTTTTATTGTAAACAAATCGAAAATAATATATTTGAATCTTTGATTTAAATTTTTAATTTGTTATTTTAATTTTTTATTTAATGTAATAATTTTTTTTTTATTGAATTTTAATATTAAATAATAATAAATAAATCGAAAATTGTTTCAAATTAATAAATTGTAATAATATAAATTTCTTTAATTCGTTGTTTTCAATATTTAATTTAAAAATTAAATGATTTAATATTTATTAATTTAATTTTTTTATTTTTATTTTTTTGTTATAATTGAATTGTATTTTCGAATTAAATTAAAACGCATTTATTAAAAATCAATAATATTTCTAGTATTAAAATTTTTTTAGATTTAATTAAAAATTTAATTTTATTGAATTCGTTTTTCTCGAAAGTAAAAAATTTTTTTTTGTTAGTATAAATATATCGTCGATTTATATTTTAATAACGTCGAAGAATTTTTTAATAATTGTAATTAGAAAATAAAAATCGTATATCGACGTAATTATAAATAGTTTTTTTTTATAATATTTGTAATACGTAATTTATTAATATATTTTTATTTTCGTAATTTTATATAAAAATTTTAAAATAATTATAATCGTATTTAATAAATATAAATAGTAAATTTTTTTCGATAAACGTATTAATATAAATAGTTAAAAATTTATCGTAGATTGAATATAAATTTGAGTAATATTACGAAATTATATTTTAATTTTTTTATTTAAAAATTGAATTAAAAAAAGTATTAAAGCGATAATTAATCGTTAATTAATTTTTTGTATTATCGAGAATTGTATAAAAAATTTTTTTTTTTTCGTCGTTATATTTTTAAATTATTAATTTCGATTTCTCGTAAAAAATATCAATAATTTTATTTTTAATTTTATTGATTAATCTCGAATTGAAAATTCGAATTTTAGTATATTTATTAAAATCGTATTAAACGAAATTAAAAACTTTTTTTATAATTAAATTATTAATTTTTTTTTTAAAACGTTTTAAATAATTATTTAAAAATTGTAATTATATTTTTTTTTTATAGTTTTAATAATAACTTTATATCGCTTTTTTTTTTATTTGTTATAAAAACTATAAAAATTTTAATTTTTTCGACAATAATAATAAAAAATTAATTATTAAAATTTTTGAAATTTTTTTCGTCGTTTTTAATAAAATTATAATATTTATTTTGTTTAAATTTTTTATTATATACGTTTTTATTTTATAATTCTTTTAAGCGTTTTTAATTATATTTTTTAATTGATTTTTCGTTTATTTCGTTCGATTGAAAAAACTAAATTTTTTTTTTTGGATTTTTTTAATTATTTTTTTGATTATTAATTCGATTATAAATCTCTAGTATTTTTTTTTTTGTATAATAAAATTTAACGATCATTAAACGAAAACTAATCAATTCGTAAAATATATCGATTATATATATTTTTTTATTAATTACTAATAATTTGTATAGTTTTTTTTATTCGCTTTTTTTACGTTAAACGCGTATTTTAAATAGAATTAATAAATCTAATATAAACTTCATATTTGAATCGTTTCTTATTAAAAGCGCGTTATTAATTTAATATTAAATATATAAACGACGTATTTTTTTTAGTAGTTATTCGAATTGTTTTAATTTTTTTAATAATTAATAACGACGACGTATTGTTATTAATTATTTTAAAGCATATTTCAAAGACTAATAATATAAATATAATATCGTTCGATTCTATCGAATCGTTAACAACTTTAATTATTATTTGTAAGATTATATTTTTATCGATTTGTTTTTCGATTAATTCGTTGTAAATAATTTTATAAACTCGACATAATAAAATATAATATTTTTTTATTTTTTTTACATTATTATAAATTTCAACGAATATTTTCTTGATTTCAATCGCTATTATTTTAGCGTTTTATTGAAATTCTATAAACGAAAAATTTTTTTCAATATTATAAACGATATAATTCGATAGTTTTTAATATATATCGATTTAATATATACGTAGTATATTTTATATTGTTTTTATAGATATATTTTTTATGAATTTAACAATTTGAAATACTATAAACGAGTTTATTATTTGTAAAATTGATTTTTTATTTAAATATAAAACGTCGACAATAATCGAATAATTGAATTTATAATTATTTTATAAAATAAATTTAAATTTTTCAAATAATTATTTATGTATTTGATAGTAGTAATAATATTTAATAAGATATTAAATATATTTTATATTTATATTATAATTAATTCATTGAAATTTTTTTATAAAACGTCGTATCAATAAATAATTAAAACGTTTATACAATTAATATAATTCTATATCGATAAAATGATTTCAAATTAAACTTTTTTTTAATTGATATAATAGTATTTATAAGTAATCTTATTTTCTTATAATAGAAACGATTTTATTTCTTTGAATCAAAACATTCTTTAGATTATCGAGTTTTATACTTATAGTATTTATATTTTAAATACAAAATAAAAAAAATATATTTGTAAAAATAATGTAAAAAATAATAATATTTAATAAAGTATTAATTCGAATAATTTTTTGCGATAAAACAATGTTTTTATTAAAGTGAATCTTATAAATTTCGATCGTAAATATATTTAATTAAACGCTAATATCAAACTTTTGTAATACTATAAATTGCAATTAATTAACAATTAATATTTCGACGATTCTATTGTTCGATATAATTTCTTGAAAAATCTTTAAAAAGTATCGATTTTCGAAAATAAAAAATGAATATTAATTCGATTCGAATAATTTAAATTGTAATAATAAAATATTGAATATATTTTCTCTCGTAATAATATAACAAATAAATTGATCATTTAAAATGATTATTGTTTACGTATTATCGATCTTTTTAAACTCAATAAAATAATTTTTATTTTCGTTCTTTATTTCTATATTTATTAGTAATTGATCAATTTCTATTATTTAATTATTTTCTAATAAATTTTTCATTTTTTCGATTTTAGTAAAAAAGTTCTAATAATAAACTATTGTAATATTTCGATCTACTGTATATTGAGTTTACTATTGAAACTTTATATATATTTATTATCGCTTTTTTATCGTATACTTTATTAATTAGTATTTCGATTTATTATAAATATAGTATTTCTTTTAATATAATTCTCTTTGAAATCTATAATTTTTACGATATTTACTTCGAAAATTTTCTCGATTTTAATATTCTCGATTTTATATTCGATCGCATTTTCTATTTCGTTTTTTATAAATACGATTGATTTAATTCTAATTAAACTCGTTTTTCTTTTGATTTTAAAAAGTAAAATCTAAATTATATTACTATATTTCACGTGATCGTATCGCAGTATCTACTACTGATCGCAATTTAATATAAACGCTTTTAAAAGTATTAATAAACTTATAAAAAACAAAATTACACTTTTTAATATTTCGATAATAAATTTAATTGAATTTTTTAAAATTGATCGAAAAATATTTATAAATATTTCAATTTAATTTTTATTAAATTAATCGTAATAATTTTTATTAGAATTATTTCTCTCTATAAAAATATATATAATTAGCGATTTTTTTCAATTTTAAAATAAATTTTTATTATTATTATTAGTATAATAAAATGGAATTTTTTTTTTAAAAGTTTATCGAAATAAAACGCGTTTATACGTTTTATAAAATTAATAGAAAATATTTTATCGTATTAATTTTAAAATAGTTTAATTTTATTACAATAATTATAAAAAATCGATAGTTTATAATTAAAAATATCGTATAACTTTTTATTATATTTTTTATTATTAATATAAATTTTTATTAAATTTGTAAATAATTTAATAAAAATATTTTATAGATTATTATATTGATTCGATTGTTATTAAGCAAATTACTAGTAAATAAATTGAGTATTTTGTATTATATTAAACAAGTTCGTATTTGTAAAAAGAATTACAATAAAAAAAGTATAAAAAGTATTCGTAAAAATAATCGTATTCGTAGTAAAAGAATTCGTACTAGTAATTGAAATCGTGAGAATAATTATATTTTAATTATTAAATACTAATATTGAAATACTTTGATTTATTAATTAAATTGATTAATTTTATCGAAAGAAAATTTTTTTATTTTTCAATTAATTGATAATTTTTATTTGTATTTATTTATAAAATTTTTCTTATTAAAAAACTTTTTTCAAATTATTAATAATAAACTTTTTATTTTTCGATATTTAAACTTCGTAAATACGTAAAAAGTCTTGTAAACGACGTATAAAATCTTTATATGTCAAACGTAAAAATTTTTACGAGCAATTCTTAAAGTTCTCTTAAAAGTATTTTTATAAATTGTAATTAAAATATTTTTTTTTTTTATATACTTTAAAACGATAAAAAATATATTTATTTAAAATTATTTTATTGAGATTTTTATTGTTCGTAAAATCGATATTTTTTTTTTATTTGTTTTTATCGTAAAAAAATTTAATCTTAAACAAATTTACTATTTTAAAAAATAATTATATAATAAATAATAAAAAAATTAAAAGTTTTAATTCGAATTCGAATAAATATTATTATTAATATTTATATACTTTTAATCAAATAACGAATAAAAACGTAAAAAAAATTTTAAGAATTCGTTTTTAATATAAATTCGAGTAAATTAATACAAATTTAAAATTGTTTTCGTATTTTTTTATTCGTTTTTCGTAAACGTTATTATTTTGCATAGTAAACGTAAACTTGAAAAATAAATACAAGTTTAAAATCGTTTTTATATTGTTTTCTTTAAATTTTTAATAATTTCAATATTTTCGACGCGTTTTTATAAAAAAGTTTTTATAAATTCTCGTTTTTTCGAAAGTATATTAATTATTTTAAGTACTTTTTTACAAAGAGTAAACTATTTAAAGAATTTATTTTCTTTTGTAAATCAATTTTTTTTAAATAAAAATCTAACTATTTCGTAATTAATTGAACAATTATTGATTAGTATTAATATTACTAAAAATACTTATTACTAATAATAAATCAAAAATAAAATAAACAAATAAATTAAATAATTCGTTGATTAATTGTTTTATTTTAAATCTAATAAGTGCACAAAAGTTAAAAAATATAATCTCAACTCTAGCGCAAGCGGCGCTAGTCCCGATCTGGCCTAATATCGCACGTGACTACTAAATTAATATTGTATTTACATTTATTAATAAAATCGAATTAATTATTATTATACGAATTATATAATTATATTAATATTAATATTTTATTATTTTCAAATTTCAATTTAAAATTTATAATTTAAAAAAAGTTTATTTATTATTTAAATTTATATTTTTTATTTTTAATTTTTATAATTTTATAAATTTTTTATTTTAATTATTTAAAAAAAAAAAAAAAAAAAAAATTTAATATTACGAATATTATTAAAAAATATATATATATATTATATATTAAATAAAAATATAAAATAAAATAAAATTTTAAAATTTTAAAAAAAATAATTTAAAAATAATTTAAAAATAATTTTATATATATATATATATATTTTTATAAATTTTATAAAAAAAGATTTATTTAAAAATATATATTAATAAATATAAAAAAAGTCGTTATAATATAATTATAATAATACATTATATAATAATTAATATTTTTACAATTTTATAATTTTATAATTTTAATAAAATAATATATTTTAATTATATAATTTATTATAATTATAATTATTTTTAATAAAAAAAAAAACAATTACTATTGTAATTTAATGCAAAAACAATATTTCGATTATTTTTCGAAAATATCGATTTTTAGATTTTTCGAAAGTTGCACAACTCGACCACATAGTGTGCCGTAGTTTGGAACTTCACTTCCCCCGCAGTATTATTCACCAGAAAATACCACGCACATCTCCATCCACCATTCTGAGCAGCTGATCGACAAAACAAGCCGCCGACATGTCTGAAGCACCCGAAAACATCGTCGAACAGGCCTATGATCACATCGCACAATGGTATCTGGAATGGGTCGAAAGCGATAAGTCACCACGCGAAAGATACGCAAAGAAACTTCTTGACAAATTGCCGCCTTCACCATGCGTTCTAGAGCTCGGCTGTGGCCCCGGTGTGCCTGTACTGAACATGCTGCTCGACCACGGAGCTCAAGTGACAGCAAACGACATCTCTGCCAAGCAAATCGAAATGGCTAAAGCTCGTTGCCCGCGTGCAAAGTTCCTCGCTGGCAACATGGCCACACTCACGTTCGAAGCTGAGAGCTTCCACGGCGCACTCAGCTTCTACACTCTGTTTCACCTCCCTCGCTCCCAACTAAAGGATATGCTCGCCAAGATCTACGGATGGATGAAGCCTGGTGGTCTCTTCGTTTTCAACCTTGCAGTCATTGATGAAGAGGAGATTCATGGCGAGATGATGGGTTATGGGATGTTTTGGAGCAGCTACGGAGTGCATGAAAATTGCGACATATTGAAACAAGTAGGCTTCGAATTGTTGGAGGTTGAGAAAGTGAATGCAGGTGATGGCAATTTGGAGGAGGATGAACCAGATTACGATTCTGAGTTTCTTTGGGTGATGGCACGAAAGCCGGAGGCTAGCAAAGGAAAGAAGTCAGAAGCCTTTAGTTAATTAAATTAATTAGTAAATTAGCAACGCCCCAGCCATTTCGCTGATACCCTTACAGTCAATTGCAGACCCCAAATCATTCGATTGGAGCCAGGTTAGGAGCGACTGCGTACCTGGAAGATCGTAATACTGATATGAAGTAGGTTATTCCCAGCACTCAACTAAAATGGACCTCGTGCTACCACGGGTGAGAGTCGTTAGCCAAGTCTGTCACAATTGCAAATGACAGGAAATGGATTGGCGGGAGCTTTGGAATGAAGGTACGGATGCGGTCATGGATATAACCCTAGGTGGTTTTTGTGAGATTCTCTATGGCCAGCGAGACGATGAGGATGAGCGCAGGTAGTATCATCCTAATAAATGCTATGATGATAACCCTCTTGCGCAAATTTCCCGCTCAGGCTTGATCTGGAGGAACTATTACTCAAAGACAAATAACTCAGATGTGAGAGCTAGCACCGTACATCGCAGTGGCACGCCGGTTTATAAACTGATGTTGAAAAGGGTGGTGTGACAAAGGGCCAAGGCCTCTTTTCTATCATATGTTCTTCAATAGACGAACGGGGTATCTATCATTACATGCAATTTTCCACACGTACTCTCCTCCTCTGAACTCTGTCGAAATTCCTTGAAAAGAAAAACACCGCCCCCGTAGCATTGACATTACGCGTTCTCGCCCAAACTCTGCAAGTTGACAAGTTCAAAGTACTTTCCTCCTTTTGAAATGAGCTCGTAATGTGTGCCTTGCTCAAAAATTCGTCCCTGATCAAACACGTATATGATGTCTGCCTTCTGGATCGTGCTCAATCGATGAGCGACAGCAATCGTAGTTCGACCTCTGGCAGCCTTGTCCAACGCTGCCTGCACGACCTTTTCAGACTCGGAGTCCAGAGCTGAAGTTGCTTCATCGAGAAGAAGGATTTTAGGGTCACGCAGAAGCGCACGGGCGATAGCGATGAGTTGCTTCTGTCCTCCCGAAAGTAGCGTACCCTTGGATCCGCAAACAGTCGAGAATGCTTCTGGCAACGAAAGGATGAACTCGTAAATATTGGCATCTTTGCACGCTTGGATAATGTCCTCTTCTGATACGTCTTCAGGCTTACGGTCGGCGCCAAGGAGAATGTTCTCGCGAATCGTCCCTTGGTAGAGGGTAGGCTCCTGAGACACGAGAGCGAGATGATTGCGATACGCATTAACATTGAGCGATGAGATCTCTTGTCCGTCGACATATATGCCTCCAACGAGTGGATCATAGAAGCGTTCGAGAAGTGCAATCGTGGTGGATTTACCACAGCCTGAAGCACCGACGAGCGCCACGTACTGTCCGGGGTGCACAGACAAGTTCAAGCCACGGAGTACGGGCAGCTCAGGGCGTGGGATAGCGGAAGTGGACGTCGGGGAACTCAATTGAGCCTTGAATCTCGCCGGGAACCTGGCCATCTTTGCTCCACGTATCGATCGAGGGCTGGCTGTCGAACAGTGACTTCATTTCCTCCGCTGCGTGCTTCGCCTTGCCCATATCAGGGGCGGACGAGAAGATGACACCAGCAGACTGGGAGCCGAAAATGACAGCCGAAAAGACCAGTATAAACACAAACAAGTCGTACTCGCGGCTTGCGATCAGTTTGCTGCCGTACCAAAAGCCAAGTGCGATGCACAGAAGCAGAAGACTTTGACTGGCGGCATATAGCGTGCTGGATCTGAGGACTGAAATGAGACTCTGCGAGGCTTGGGCTTCAAGCTGTTTGTGGTAGTGCTCCCAAACATCGTGTTCGCGGGTCAATGAGGCGACGGTCCGGATCGCACTTGTAGCTTCACAGGCATAAGAAGCCGACTTCTCGTATGCCTTCTTTGCGCGAGTCCGGAAGCGGGCGAGCATCCAGAAGCGTAGATAACCACAACCCAACAAGATCGGAACCGTGGAAATGCAGACAAGTGCAAGCTTCCATCCAAAGGCCAGGCTTATAATACAGTAACGCGTCATGAGTCTGAGCCATTTAAGCGAAACGCGCCTAAAACGCGTGAATCGCGACTTAATCACTTTCAAAAAAAAACTATATTCTAGCTTATAAAATCTTACATCTTTTCAGTGCAAGATACTTTCGAACATAAGAAATTTTTCTGTCTCTTTGAATTTTGTTTTATAATAAATGTTCTCGAGTAATAATTGCTTTAAAATGCTAAAGCGCGAGCGACTAGATTTTACACGTTAAATTGGCCGTTTTTCGGTTATTTTGGACACTTCTTATTCGATCGCTCGGTATGCGAGCGCTATATCCACGGCCTAGAATCCCTTTAGAGACGAGAAACAACTCTTTAAAGCCTGTTTAGCGATGCGATTATTATATTTACACATGTTGTGGTTCTAAAGATATCGGTCTTAGAAAAGGAGGCAAAATGGCCATTTTTGGTGGGGTTTTGTATAGCCGACGATGAGCGTAGTCAAGACTTGCAAGATAGTGCCCAGAGTGACGCCCGACATACCAGCCAAGTGAGTGGTTTCCGTGTTCAAGAACGAAGTCAAGGCTCCAGCGCTGTTTTCTTCTCTGTCAAAGAATGCAACATCTTGACGTAACATGGTTCGGAACGCTCTGTCGCGACTGCGATGAACCAATCGCTCGCTGCAGAAGGCGAACGATATCCCCTGAATGATGAATGCGATGAGCAACACCATGGCCGTCATGAAGTACATCCATGACCAGAAGCTCATCTGCGATAGGATGTAGTCTCTCTGAGAGGAAATATGGCCAAGGGAGAGAATGTTAATGGCTTTGGCGAAAAACACCGCTTGCACCGGTTGTACTGCGCCAGCAATGATGGATGAGGTCAGCCCAAGTACCATCCAATACCATTCCGCCTTGTTGAACGATGCAATCAGCTTGATCAGCGTCCAGAGAGAATATTTCTTCTTCTTGGCTTCTGTCTTGTCCTTGAGGGCACGACTGGACGCAGATTGTGTAGACTTCGTCCGCCCAAGCATGAGATCATTTGGATCCTCCACATATCCACCGGACGTTTTGGACCGCGAGGTGCTGACTCGTCAAAGGAATCCCGGCTGCTCTGATGCCTTTTTATCTTTCTCGTTGATCAGGCCGACATCGTCTTCCTCCTCCTCGCTCTCGGCTGCTCCGTCTTCGCGTTCCTGTTCAGTTTTGCGTGCGATGTTCTGGGCCTCGACGAGGCTGTAGTAAGCCTCTCGTTTCTCGATAAGGACATCATGTGTTCCCTGTTCTACAATGCGACCCTGGCTCATGACGACGATGTTGTCCGCATGCTTAATTGTGCTGAGACGGTGGGCTATCACAATGGTAGTACGTCCTTCGGCGGCCTTGTCAAGAGCGGCTTGCACGACGCCCTCGCTCTTGGTGTCGAGCGCCGATGTTGCTTCGTCCAGGAGCAGGATCTTAGGATCGCTAACAATGGCTCTGGCGATGGCAATTCGCTGTTTTTGACCGCCGCTGGGCAGGAAACCGCGCTCGCCGACATTGGTTTCGTACCCTTCGGGAAGCTGGGAGATGAAGTCATGAGCATTGGCCATTTTTGCAGCATTCTCGACCAGACCCCATGTCTGCTCATCGGACAGGTTCTCGTGCTTGGTGCCAATTAGTCCATGCCGGATGTTGTTTGCAATAGTTGTGGCGAAAAGTGTGGGTTCCTGGGACACGAGACTGATCTGTTGCCGTAGCCAGCGTAGATTGAGGTCTTGCACGTTATGGCCGTCGAGGAAGACATCACCGCCAACAGGATCATAGAATCGTTCGACGAGGCCGACAATGGTGCTTTTACCGGATCCGGATGCGCCCACGAGAGCCGTGGTCTTGCCGGCAGGAATCGTCAAGTTGACATCTTCCATTACAACTACCTCAGGACGAGAGGGATAGATGTGTCGAATATGGCCGAGCTCGAGAGAACCTTCGATTGCATCGGGCTTCTCACCCTGATCAGACTCGGGATCCAGGGGAGACTGACGGTCAATGGTGGCAAAGATCTCAGCGGCAGCCGAGACGGCGGTGTTGAAGGCTTGAACGTTAGGTGCCACGTTACCGAGCGAGAAAGCACCGATTTGAATGGCAAGAATCACGGTGAGTACTTGTGACAAACCTGTCTCGCCGCCTGTAACATAGCGACTGCCAAGCCAGAAAGCGAGAGCGTAGGTCAAGGAGATGAAACACATGAGAAAGCCAATAATTGAACCTGTAAGAGCCTTTGTCTTGAATCCACCCTTTTCGGCGATCTTGAGGTGAGTATCGTATTCGTTGGCAAGTTTGTCCTGAGTGCCAAACGCAGTAGCATTGCGAATCGAGCTGATGACTTCTTCGACCACGGTGCCGCCCTCGGCGTAAGCTGCGAGAGATTCCTTGTTGAATTTGACAATGGTACCACCCACGAGAGCCATGGTCAGGAAGATGGCGACGATGCTAGAGGTCAGAATGAGGGTGAGTTTCCAATAGCGAACATAGCCAATGACATAGGCCGATACAAAGGTCGCAATGGCGGTCAAGGTCAAACCGACTTTTTCAGAAATACCATCCTGAATCAAGTTGGTGTCGGAAGTGATGCGAGTGGCAATTTCTCCCGCTCCCAACTTGTCAAAGTAGCCAATATTCTGTCGTAGAATGCTCCGCAAGTAGTGCTCGCGGATCTTGACCGAGATGTTCTCGCCAGCGTAGATGAATCCGACCGTAGAGACATAGACGGTGACAGCCTCTGCAATGGCCAGATAGACGAAATACAAGGTGAGGGTATTAACGCTGCTTTCAAAGCTGGCCAGTGCGTGGTCCGGGTTGTTGACGAGATCACCAAAGTTGCCGGTCAAGGAGCCGAAGATGATGGTCATCAGGGGCATTGCTGCATCGGCGGCAATGGCACAGATTGCACTGACGATGAGAACCAAAATGTCGTTCTTCGTGGCATAACGGTAGAGACCGAAGTAGGAAATTTTGATTGGAGGTATATCGAGCTGTCGGCGAATGATGGCGGCCTCATGTTCAGGCAAGTGTTGGAGGAGGTCTTCCGGCGTTTGATCCTTGTCCTGATATTTCTTGTGCTTTTTGGGAGCTTCAGAGTCCAATCTGCTTAAAGGGGCAGGTGTCTGAGCGAGTGCAGTCTTCTCTTGATCGGCGGGTATAGTATCTTTCAAATCGTCGGCGTCATTACTAAAGCTAGCCGTAGAGTGTTTCTCCTGGTCCCGGTTATACGCCATGGCAGGGATGTTACTCCGGCAGCGGGAGCAATGTCCAGATTGGTCGAGCAAGGGTGAAGAAATTGGCCGCTATGCGCCTACAATGGTGGAAGCGGTCACAATGGCGAGAAGAGAAGATGTTAGAGTCTGGAAAACGTGAAGGGTGTGGGGCGGAAAGTGTTTTGGAGTGAGAGTATGGAGAAAGCAGGCGCGATTGAAGATTTGATCAAATGCGAATCGAGACAAATAAACAATGCAAGTAATTTACCTTACGCACAAGAGAGGCAGCGAAGAAGATTGGAGCAAAGGTGTCTTGTGAAAAAGGAAGAAGATAAAAAGTCGAAGCAGGAATAATAATAATAATATGTACCTGGGGATAGGATAATTAAGGCTGTCTTTTGTAGCCATAATCCGAGCATAATCGAGCTAGCGTATTCCATTTTCAGGTATCAACTTTTTAGAGACACACCACTTGATTTTCAAAATCTGAACGTAATCGAGAATTTCGGCTTTCAGCCAATCACAGCGCCGAATTTTCATAATCCGTCGGATGCTGCTTAGACCTGTTTCTCTGTCGTAATCCGCCCGCATTAACCTGTTTTCTACACGGGCGGTGCCGGGACGGGCAAATCAACGGTGCTAAGGGCGACCATCGAAGCGCTCCGCAAAAGGGACAAGCACGTTAAAATGAACGACAAAGAACAAAAAGTTGTCGAAAACGACTGTATTGAAGTGTTGTATATGTGTGTATGTGTGTAATCCGCATAGGCTATGTACTGTCCTAGCTAGTAGAGGTATATACAGCCGTCCTATTAACGCTATCCTTTCATTGTAGAAAACATGACAGGCGACACTGAAATCACCGACGGAGATTGTATTATCGTTCACAGTGGAAGAGGTGAGGTTGCAACGCCGGAGACGGGCGTTTCGGGGGCAGCGGGCCTTACTGACGCCGAAGCGGGGCGGATAGAAACAGTGCGGGGTGGGGCGCCTCAGGGTGCGACGGGGTGGACGACGGTTACTGTCAACTTTTGTGATTGATTTAATGATATTTATGATTATTATTGTAATGGTTCTTAGAGAGAGAGAGATCTCTTAAAACCCCGCAGCATTGACTTAGCACTAAATCACATGATTCTTAACACGCTTCCTTACTAAGCACAGTGCCTAGAATGTCCAAAAATGGAAATATATTTTTAAAATCAAATTATATAATCAAATATTCAAAATGTTTAATATTTAATCTAGGTTTTATTAAATTCTCGTACGTTTATATTTTTTTCGTAAAAATTCAATTTTTTTTATATAATATAAAAAGTGTTTTTAGTTTAATAAAATATTTAATATATTATATATATATTTTTTAATTTAAAAAAAATATAAACTATTAATTTAATTTTTAAATATATTATTATATTTAATTTTTATATATTTTAATTTATAAAAATAAAAATTTTTATTTTATATATATATTTTTAATTTAAAAAAATAAAATTTTATTTTATATTACGTTTAATTTTTAAACAAATATAAATAATTATTATTTGATTTTATTATAAGTTTTAAAATTAATTTTGAAATTTTCAATTTTAAAATCGAAAATTCGAATAAAATCTATGAATATAACGTTATAAATTTTATTTTTATTTTTATTTCGATAAAATATTTTATAATATTTATATTTATCGTTTTCGAAATTTAAAAAAAAAAAAGTTTTATTTAATAATTTTTAAATACTTTTTATATCGTTTATAATATTATTAAATATAATCGTATTTTTTATAAAAATAATAATACTATTTATTAAAAAAAAAAAATCGTTTTAAATTAATAATTTTCGAAAATTTATATTTATTATATAATAATTTAAATACGAATTTAAATCGAATAAAAAAAAATTTAATTATTATAAATTTAATAATAAAAACTTTAATTTATAATTTTTAATTTTATAAATATATAATTATTAATTCGATTTTTTAAAATTATTAAAAAATATTATTTTTAATTTGAATTTAATAAATAATTTCTAATTTTTCGATTAAAAAAATTAATATAAATCGAAAATAAATATTAATATTTAAAATATTAAAAAATATATTTAAAAATTAAAATTAAAAATCGAATAAATTGTTTAAAAAAAATCGAATACTATTAATAAATTAAAAATTTTTAAAATTAAATTCGAATTTTTTTTTTAAATAAATAAATAATATTATTATTTCGATTTAATTTAATTAATTTTATTTATACAATTTTAAAATTCGATCGTAAAAATTAAATTTTACAAAAAAAAAAATTTAAATAACTCGAGTATTACGATCGTTTTATTCTCGAGAAACTATAATATTAACGTTTAATTTATCGAGTTTAATCTTATTATCGTCGATAATTTTACGAATTCTAATAATTTAAAGTACGATTTTAATAAATCTTTTAAAAATCTAATAATTGTTTCTATCGAATATAACGATATCTCTTTATTTAATATAATTAAAAAAGAGAAAATCGATAGCAAATTTAATAAATTAAATTAAAAAATCGATAAATTAATAAAAATACTAAAAACAATAATAATAATAAAAGTGAACGCTATTTCGATGATTCTATCGATAGAAGTAATAAAAGTGTTAACCGGGATCGTAACTTGTTAACTTTTGTAATTGATTTAATAATATTTATAATTATTATTGCAGTGGTTCTCAGAGAGAGAGATCTCTTAAAACCCCGCAGCACTGACTCAGCACTAAATCACATGATTCTTGACAGTTACGAGGGCGAAAGCAAAGGGCAAGCGGGCCCAGAAAGCGATGATAGGGGGAAGCACATCATCTACCTTCACTGGAAGTAACAAGCAAAGCTAGGGAACGTCCGGAGGCGAAGGTAGAGGCCAGCCAGTCGCCTTCACAGCTCCAACCCAACCAGAGAAAAGCGGAAGAGCGACGACAACCCGACGTATGAGAAAGCCGTCACGACGGAACAACTTCTCGAGGTTATCCTCCAGCTCCGTACTGAAGTCGCGAGCCTCCATGGCGAGATTCAGGTCCTCCGCCAGCACCAGCTCGAAGGTCAAGAGAAGGGACAGGTTTCATTCAACCTTTCAAGTATGTTAAGGCCAGTGGTCGTAGTGTTGAGTCTTGTCGGGTAGGTTGAGAACGAAGTGAACAAGTGTACCAGTTATTCTGATAGTATCGTGGATTCTAATCAGTAAGGCTATAACATGAGTTAAACACGATGTTCACTAGTCGAACATTGGTTCCTATATACCTATCGTCAGGGTTAATAATGTTAGACTTTCGAGTGGTTTTAGTGCTGAGTAAGCACTGCAATGGATATAATGTCCCCGCACCTAGCTAGATCTTACCACCTTAATCAATCAACCAGATCATCAAGTCCATCGAATATATCACTCAAATTGACAAATAAGCGGTGTTGACCGACGAGAGCGGTGGTGTCGCTCGTGTCGGTCATGTCGGCCGTGTCACGTGGCCACGTGCCATTTGGACCGACGTCGAGGGTCGCGTACCTGAGCGTCGGTCAGGTCGCTAAACCTTCCGTATACGACGGGGTCTTTATAGTGCAGTACACCATTGATCTCCTCCTTGCCAATAATTTGGCGAACCTCCCAATCCTGGCCGATGTCGATTGCTTGCGGAAATAGTTGAGATTCTCTTGGGTTGGATCCAGATGCAGGTGTGGACCTGGTATTGCTGCTGAGACTACTAAGAGTCCCATCGTCTTTGTCCTCATCCGATATCAATGAACAAGAACGCTGCGAATGTTTGTGGTGGCTGCTAAAGACCCTCCTACCAACCAACGTAGTGGAAGCCCTCTGCCGCTTGGTCCCGCTCCTCACGTCTTCTGACTTATCGGAATCACTGCCGAGTTCAGAGTACGTCAAGACAAGATATAGATGCATGCTTGGAACCACCCCGAGACACGTTGAGTTTTGCAGACAATATTTTGCGTCAGTTGATGCACGAATAGGAGGGACAAGGGGGCTTGAGCGATGTATTTGAAATAATTTTATTTGAGTTGATACGACCAGGCGACCGACTTGACTGGAAATAGGCCGCCTTGTCGTTGTCTGAAAATGTTCTGACTTTGGCTATATGCATAAATCCTGCGCTCCAAATGCTACAGCCGTCGACGTTTTCTCGATCGTGCACCACCACCATGCTGCGTGTAGTGGCGTACTTGAATGGCTCCCGGAGTGCGAGGACGTAGTGTATCGGATATCTCTTCCCACGAACACCCATCCTCCCTCATTGTCACCAGGGTCTTATCCTCTTTTTTCGTCCATGGAATGCGCCTCGTTGGGAGCTTTGCTTTGATTGGGCGCGTCTTAGAATGTACGACAAGGCTATGAGAAGGCCGATACTGAGGCGTTAGTTGTGCCTCCTTATAAGAACGGGGCCCAAAAGTTTCGGGATTGATTGGCAAGTGAAAGTGTTCCAAGATCTATGGTGGTCTGAACTCGAGATTGTATGCTACCTCATCCCCGATCTTGGTGCATTTGAGGAAGCCTTGGAAGGGCCATTCCTGATAGTCAGCGACTGGTATCACCTCTGCTGTCGTAGACGGACTCCGAGAAGTTCGTGAAGCACAGTGCTGCTCGGCATTGATAGTGGTCGACGAACATTCGTCATCAGCCTGGGGCTGCGCGTCGTCAATCTCAGGTGAAGCGGTCGATATCGCAACAAGAGGGCCAAACTGTCCGAAGCTAGCTTCTGGGGTGTGATCTCGGGAGGTGGTTGGAGACACGGCAGGCGCTGAGCGTTGCCTTCGTCTCTTTGCCGGTCGTGCGTCCTCGTCGCTTGTATTGCAGGCGTTGTAATTTTTATCGGTGTCCGCGGAATGGTGGATGTCGCTGCTGATCTCTGAGTGCGCGGCCTGGTGCCCTCGCTTCCGTGTCGTAGCCTCGCCCTCTAGCGCTGGGTCAGCTGGGGCAGAAGAGCTTCGAGAGGCTCGTGGCGCATGGTAGTGCTTCTCGCTGATCGGAGTTGCTAAATGTCTAAGAAGGACGTCACGATGTGCTTAGCTTAAGGGATAAAGAGAAGACGCTGTTCGAGATGTATTTCGTTAGTAACTTGTTCTTGGAAGATTTTTAAAACGGGGCAGTTATGAGACAACTAGTTATCTTTAAGTTTAGCGATCAATATGGAGCTGAGTGAGATTCTTAATCGATTTTTAGTGGTCTAGGTACGGCTATCGAGACCAGACAGATCGATTAGGTACTCGAAAACTTTTCTGTTTCTGCGCAGGTTAGAGCGCATATCGCAAACTTGGAAGATGTCTGCCTGTAGAGCCAAGTTTTAAGAGTATGGTTCGCAAGACATTGATATCTGTACATTGTTTTCATTGAACTAAAAATTCGACTTGTTTAAATGTTTTCTTTATATAACTCGATACTAAGTAGTGTTTGTTTGGCGTTCAGCAGGCTGTCGAGTTCGTACCCCACGCAGTCGAAAACGGGGCTCGTCGGTTTCGAGGAGCTTGGGTTGTGCGGCTGGCAGAGCCTCAATGAGTTCCTTATCTTTAGGATCGTCTGCGTCGACGACCTCGGCCAAGTCCTGCTGATCAATCACAGCTGGCACCACTACCTGAGTCTCCTACTTCTCCCCCAACTCAAGAGCTGGGGTACCATATTGAGAAGCATCTTGCAGCTCTTCTCGTCTACCACCAATGTGTTCGCTGCGTTGTCGACTCGTGGCTGACAACTCTTTCTTCAGCAATTCGCCGCGGATCCCACGATGTGTCCCACTGTTCCTTAGGTAACATTTCTCCTTGGAGCAAGTCTTCTGAATTTATGGGATCTGCTGATACCTTGCGGTGTGGTGGTAACCTTGGTTGCAATGATTGGATAGCTTGTGACGGATCCGCAACTATCATCTCCTCATCTCCGGCGGACAATGACTTGACGATTCCACTCTGATCATCCACAGCTTTCTGATCCTCTCTCGCCGCCTCAATATCTCTCCTCTCCTCTTGAACAGGAGGTGTTGCATATCGATGCTCCTGATCTGCAAGGGCTTCAGACTCAAGCTCAAGTTTGCCGACTGCTTCCAAGACAGCCGCATATGGGCCTGGGTTGTTCACCAGCCCAGAAAAGATCTTAATGGGTTCCGCTAGAAGGAAAAGCTTGTCTAATAAGCCATCTACCTCCTCCAGATTGATAGTTAAGCTTTCTTCTGTGTGCCTCAACAAAAATCTCTGCACAATCGGCCTATGATTGAGTTAGAACGAAGTGACAAGAAATGGCGTGAGCAGTGCAGCTTACTTCTCTCTGGCCAAATCTAGGTGACGCAGGGCACCACTGATATTCTGTCCTGCAAAACTTATTGCTTGGTAAATACCAAGAAGATGAGTTGTGACTATCTCGCGCAAGTCGCTGTTCAGTTCTTGCGGTTTGCGTTCTTCAATGAATCTAGAACAGAGTCTTCGATACCTACTTCGTCTGCCCAGGTTTTGAACCGGCTCAATTGTGCTTGTATCCAGAACTTGAACGACAGTACATCGTTGATACTTTCATTTTCCTTGCTTTCAATTCTGGAAGCATGTAAATTTCCGTTCGTTAACTCTTTGAATCCTTGGAGGACGGCTTGGAAAAGTAGGGTGCCTCTGTTAGAAATCATGTGATTTAGTGCTGAGTCAGTGTTGCGGGGTTTAAGAGATCTCTCTCTCTCTCTGAGAACAATCATCATCAATATCATTAATATCAACAACAATCATTAATATCATCAAATCTTGACAGCCTCCAGCTGCCTCAGACTCGGTCAACTCTCGCAAGGCCCCGGCTGAAACAAATTCATCAAACTGAGGCATCATGACTGGATCGTCACTGAGTTTAAGCTCTTCTGCTTCCTCTAGGCGAGTTAATTCCCCTGCATCGAAGTTGTCGAAAGCTCGTTTCGACGGCTCGCCACTGAACCCACTGAATATGGACAAGGTCTCGTCCGATACTGAGCTTTGGTCCGGTTGCTTAGAGAGTACACCGGAAGATGTAATTGGTGACCCAATGGTAGATGGTACAGCCTGTTCCCATCTCCCTCGACTACTCAATGGGTTGCCTTTTGTGGGACCCCTCCAAGGGGCTTCTGACGTTGGGGTAGGAGAGAATATAGTCCGGAGTGGTGAAGAGAGAATTTCTGAAGTTTTGTTTGCGGGTGATGTCTGCTCTGTTTCCTCCTATAAGGAGAATCAGCATTCAGATTCTCTAGAATTTGAATACGCCACGCCGTCTGTACCTGAATATCACCTAACACTATTCCCTCGGCGGTGCTACCCTCACGATTCTGCTTCGACGTGTCAACGATACCGGTGGAACTACGATCCTTGATCGCGTGCACGGCGATGCGACTTGGTTTGCTTCTGCTGGGTCCAGGTGCAGATGGGCTAGGATGAGATTCTCGAACACGGTTGAGAGGACTCTGATCAAGCAGTGTTAACAGTTACATTTTTTTAGGCCAGACTACTCACAAGGACCGTCATGTCCAAAGCATTTTCCACAGCCTTTTCTACAGCATCGCACACAGGGCAGTCGCCTTTATAGAAAGTCTCGCTTGTCTCGGCGAGGTTGTTTTCATCTGTCTATATAACAGTTGGAGCAGAGCATATCCGTTGTCCCGGTGGCAAGTCTCTTTGCGCCGGGTCCTTGATGGCATCATCACATTGCACAATTGTTTTCCTCCGAATAACATGCGGCAGCACCTTGGGCGCGGATCCATCCTTTGTTGGGGTTGCTAGGAGGCTGGCAAGGAGTGGTACGAGGCTGCTGTCTTTTGTCCCATCTCCAGTCCCCTCCATCAACTTCTCCATGGCGTCAAATCAAGCCTCTCCACGTTCTTGTCGCTTCGGTTACGGTAAATAATCCAATTGCTACGTAAACCTTCCTCCTTTTATCTCCAAATTCCGTATGCAACAATCGACCTCATGTCGCTGCAGGCAGCCTTTGACGATACGGCCAAGGCCGCCTCTGCACAAGCAGCTGAAGGGCAGAAGCTCTTCAATGATATTGCCTCCTTCTTAGACAAACATCTCGACCAGTTTTCCAACTTCTTACTATACTTCCTTAGCGCCCTTAACGCGCTACGTATAAACATTACTATTATTGGCCAGTAATACTATAACGCGTTTATATCTGGCACTACTGTGGCAAAGTTACGCGTTACTTTTTTTGAAAGTTTTTTTTTTATATTAATTAATTTCGAAAATAATATTAATTATATATTTTTTAATATATAAAAAACTTTTACTTATTATAAAACAATTAATAAACTTTTTTATTTTTAATTAATTTACGAATTATAAATTATTTTAAATAAATTTAATTTATTAATTAAAACGAATTAATTTAAAATTGGACTTTTTTATAATAATTATAAATTTAAAAAAAAAACGTATTAAATTTTTTTTAAAATAATAATAATAATAAATATATATATATTTTAATATTATATTTTTTTTATTTATATTTATAATTATAATATATTAATTAATTCGAATTAAATAAAATTTAATTAAATATTATCAAATTTTAAAATTTAAACGATTTTATTAATTTATTATTACGTAATTTAATAAAAACAATAAAAATATATAAAAAAAAATTTATTTAAAATATTAAAATATTTTAAAAATTTTATATATTTTATTATAATTTTTAATATTATAAAAATAAAAATAAATTTAATTATTTATAATAAATAAAAGTTTTTTATATATTAAAAAATACGTAATCAATATTGCCTTTGAAATTAACTATTTATAAAAAGTATTTTAAAAAAAAGTACATAGTCTCATTACAATGCTAATTCGAGTAATTGACTTTTAATAGTAAGGAGGAAGGTTTCTTTATCCGTCGGTAATAGTATTCCCAAAGTCCAACGATCGTTTTACATTTGTGTATTTCTGTTTCCAGTCTTCTCGTTCGAGCCTCAATTGCTATTCTCTGATATTGCGCTTCTCGAGGACTTGTTTGGAGATGATGCCGAAGGACTGTCTTTCGGCTTTCATGCGAGATTCGAGCTTTTCAACTTCCTTCGTTTTCTCGGTGAGAGTGGTTTTGACAGAGCTTAGCTGTCGCTCAGCCTCCATGTATTTGCGTTCCCAATTTCCTTTCTCTGACTTCAACTGCTGTTCTGTTTTGTGGCGCTTGGCAAGGATTTGCTTGGAGATAACACCGAAAGACTGTCTTTCAACTTTGATGCGAGCTTGGGCTGTCTCGAGCTCGTTTCGTTGAGTCGCCAAATACTCGGCCGCCTTAGTGTTTTCTTCCTCCGTCTTCCTCTTTTCCTCTAATATCAATTGCTTATCGATCTCGATACGCGCTCGGTCTTCGAAGAGCTCATTTTGTTGAGTCGCCAAATGCTCGGTCGCCTTAGTGCTTTCCTCCTCTATCTTCCTCCTTTCTTTTAATATCAATTGCTTGTCGATCTCGATGCGCGCTCGGTCTTCGATGAGATCGTTTTGTAACCTTCGCCGAATTATTATTTCCTCGGCTGCTTTACTTCTTTGCTCCTGCATCATTTGCTTGTCGACTTCCATACGAGCTCGGGCCTTCACGACCCTATCATACCGACTTGCCATATCTTCGGCGGCCTTCTGCCTTTCCTCTTGAGTTTTCTTCCTGTCGGCTTCGATACTTTGACGTTCTCTCTGCAGTTCTTCTCTTTCGGAAGCCACTCGCCAGATTTGATCAGACATGGCGTCCATTTTCGCCAGGAGGGCCGAGTTCTGGATGCGATAATCCTCACGTTCAACATGGCTTTGGTCAAGCCGTCTCTCCAGATTAAGGCACCGCGCTTGAAGAGAAGAAATCGTCTCTTCTTGAATGAAGTTCTTCTGGTTTTCGATTGCTTCATAGCGATCCGCCACTTGCGTCAGATTCTCAAGCATAGATCTGAGCTGAGGCAAAGACTCTACTTCACGAACGAATGTGCTCGAGTCCGAAGTCGATCCAAACACCGTTGCACAATTGCTGGAGACTTCGTCGAGAGAGCTTGGGATCCAGTTTTTGATGTTGTTAACCCTCTCTTCAGATAATGGTACCCTAAAGATGCTGCCGTCTCGCCTTAGAGAATTCTCGCGTGTGATAGTACTGCCATTGCTAGCAAAACTGCTCGCACTAGAATGAAAAGCACGAGCTGCCTTTACGAAACCTCTCACACTGTTGGTGGACTCAGGGATGCCAGCCAGGGATGGATTGGGCGTCTTGCCGAGGTCATTAACAAGTACTTCGATGCCATCTTCCATAATCCCAAGGCGTTCGAAGACTTCGGCATCTGTGCGATCGCGGCGGATGCCAGCAGAGCTACTCACGTTAGTCCTAATTAAAGCACTTTCATAAGACCACTTACGCGTTGATAGCAGCCAGCGCAATGTCTAACACCTGATGATAGGTATTAATCTGGCTCTGAAGCCCGTCCAGTTCGCTCATATTGAAGTCCAGCCTGATCTTGGATACGGTACGCCGCAGTATGCCCTTACCGTCACCACCATCGGCGGAGACTTTCTCAAGCACCTGCTGATATCTCTCAAGGATGTCCGAACACCTTGAAACATTGTCCTTAACAGATACCCAGAGCATCCCATCAGGTCCGGATTGAACAGCAGCTACTCCTGGGTTGTTAGTCCAGGCATGATTGACGGCTCTCAAAACCTGGTCAAGAGAGTCTAGGCGGGCTTGTAGGCTTCGGATATTGTCATCGATCCCTCTAACACCTGTCGCGAACGATCTGACAGTCACCGATAACTGCACATGATTAGTTTGTTTGGGGGAGGGTTGCAGTGGACACGACCTGCCTTGAAACAAAGCTGGGCGGCTGTGGCAGTAGCAGCAGCGATGGATAGAGGATCAATCATAGCTAGTTGTTAGAGTGCGTAGTCATTGAAGCTGTGCTACGATGAGTTTCTAAGAAGAAAAAGATTGTCGTCGTTGTGTGGGGCCCTCAACTTTTTAGTACGCAAGGTGTCGAAAAGAACGACAATCAACACAGCCTCAAAAGCCACACCGTGCCCGACGCATGTTTTGTTGTCACATCTTCCAAACTGCTTAATGGGCATGGGGACGCTTGTCGAAAACGAATGAACAACACCGCATACCAGACAAATGACGACGCCTTGAACGCCACAACAGCCCTGCCTCTCGAAAACAAAGTTTTTGTAATAACCCCAAGACAATATTTGCTCTGTCAATATTAAATTTCTGCCAATGCGAAGAAGGATCTGATGTTTTCTATGTAGTCGCTGCATCTTGACCAAGCCTGCAGCCGAGTTTGAATATTGAGCGGTCAAAAGTGTGAAGCAGCCCAAACCGCTTTCGCAAGCCGCCACATATAAAGCCGACCACGCGAGGTGGTTTGCTTGGAGGCTGCAATGCCAATGCATGTCTAAGCCCTCGCGTAGCCTGCCACCGGCAAAAGTTAGCTAAGCCTGACTTGTGGCTTGAAACCCCACGAAAGAAGGACAAAGATTGTAAAAGTCAAATTGTGTTGCACTGGTCTTCGCTTGGAACCAGTGTCTGCGCGAAGTGCGAGTACCACCCTAGACACAAATACATTTGATCTCAGCAGTTTACGAAGCGGGGAAAATTTACACGCCACACCATAGGATTTCAAAGGCGCTTTCCTAGGTGTCCACCAGTGGCCAGCCCCTCTCCATTTTGGCCTGCGCCTCAAGGTTCGAATTCATCAGCCCATTCGATGTCCAAATCCAGGCCTCCTATCTCCGTATTGCTCAAGGTATGCGACGGCGCTATGAATAGTATGTGTGTTGCTTCGTTACCTGAATTACGAAGCTATTTTTGCCTGACTCGATAGCTTAGCGCTGTGCAAGCACCTCCAGGACCAAATAGTTTCCTTATCCAAAACTTCACACCAGTACGTAAGAATTGAATTACGGAAACACAGAGCCGTGATATTTTTTTTTTACATCGCATTTTGCCTTTTATCAAAAACTGAAACTTTATATAATTTTATTATTATATAATACGTTTTATTTAATAATATTATTAATAATTATATATAAAAATAAAAATATTAAATTATAATTAAATTAAACAAATAAAACGCGATTACGTAAAAATGTATTTTTAAAATTAAATTTACGAATTTTTAATTAATAAAAAAATAAAAATAAATAATATTATATTTAAATTAAAAAAACTTTTTCTTCTTTTTTATATTACGTAAACATTTTCTAGAATAATGCAAGTTATAATATAAATATTAAATTAATCAAATAATAAACAAACTTTCCTAGGCGGGGTTTTTTCCACGTTTTCAACGTTTCAAACAGATTTTCGGATTGCCGAATTACCCACTTGGGTTTAAGCTCAATGACAGCCGACCTAGTTTGGAAAATCATAAACAATTAAAGGGAGTTTGGGGAAGCATTTGCTAAATGGGATTACATTACGGCTGAGTGGAGGTAAGAGGCTTTATCTAATCGTCAGACCTCGAATTTATTAGTGAAAATTCTGGCAAGCGAAAATAGACTTAGCGTTCTGTAGTGATGGTGCACTTGCAACGAAAAACATGACACAGAAACAAACATGATCTTCTGGATGAAGTATGTGCATTCGAAGAGCATATGTACAACATCAACTCATCTCACCCCTTCCCTACCAACCCCCACCCCCATACAAACGAATGACCGCCAACTTTTGAAAATAACCGACTCCAGTCCGCTTTTGAGCCACCCATCTCCTCTCCTCCCATACCACTCGCCCCATTACCACACTTAACCAGTGAAAGCAGGCTTAGCATTCTTCAACAACATCTCAAAATACGCCTCATCCCACTGCCCAGCCTGAGGAGACGGCTTAAACGCATAATCATGTCCACAGAAACTATCATATCCGTTGGCAGTCGTATCAGACGTGCCATCAGACTCCCCACCAGGCTTAACCCAAACGAACGCATCAACCAAACTATCACCAGTGGCAAACGTAGGACGAACACCGAAACCGGCACCGTTGACGTTACACCAGTCAACCCAAGCAAGACGAAGGCCTTGAACTGCGTTACGACCCGTATCGACGATAGCATAGGCAGGCATTCCATCTTTCTTAGTGAGAGGGGAGAAGGTATCAATGTAAGTCTTTTCGTCTTGGCATTTGTTGTATTTAGCATCAGAGGCCGTTGGGAACTCGCCGGGGGAGAGGGAGAATGCGTTCCAGCCAGCAACGTTGGGGTGGTTGAGGGACTTGAGGGCGTATGCGACGCCGCTCTCGTAATCGGACTTGGCGCTGGAGCAAGTGATCAGGTTGGCGTTGGTACCAAGTTGGGGAAGGAGTCGGGCTCGATGACCAGAGCAACGACGACGTTTGGTGCGGCCTTGATAGCAGCAACAATGGCTGGCGAGGAGTTAGCACGAGCTTCATTTCGATGTTGGATGATCATCTACGGTCAATGTACGAAGACTTGTACTTGGCCAACTCTCCCGTCTTAAGTTCACCGTTGGAGGCCTTGGCGGCGCAATCACGTCCGGGCAGATCATAGATGACGAGACCGAGGATATCAGTGCAGGGAGTCTCTACGAGCATGGTAGCCACCAATGGAACTCTGGCAATGGTATCACTGTTGTGAGAATCAGCAGGGCGTTCAAGTTTGTGGACAGAGCTGAAAGCTTACATCCACAAGAAGCTTCCGGTTTGGGCGACCTGAGAAGCCTGAGCCTTGATGGAAGCATCCGTCACGCTCGACATAGCAGTAGCAATCTCAGAAGCGTACGCTGAGTTGGCATGGAGCGTACGGCCGGAGAAAGGGTTGGAACTAGCTGCAATAGTCACCGCAGAAGCACATGCTGCCTTCGCGTCACGCTCCTCGACGGTCTTGGTTGGAGAAGCAATCGTAATAGTCGCACATGTATCTTGTCGAATTGAACTGTTACTGAGGCGGATGATGAGGTGGAGGAATGGGTGTCGAGGTAGGACGGTCTCCATCCCATACGAACGAAACCAACTTGTGCCGTGATGTCTCAAGAGAATTTTCCTGTGCCTGAACGGAATCAGGGCCTTCAGGGCCGGTACTTGCGGATATTCTGCCATCTTGGCCTTGTGACGACCCACGAAATGGACATATTTTAGAAGAGAGTGAGGGGACTAGGAAGTCCCGCCGTAAGTTTCGCCGTACTGCGGATCAATCGTGCAATGTGCCCGAAGATCAGGTCGTTCTTGGCAGAATCTGTTAAAACACCTGACGACTAGATTCGGGCTCTGAATGTTCCTTAGAAACAGGCTGATAGGTACATAGCTATGGAAATTCATGTTTTATAGCTTGAAACTTCACTTAAAGTGCTGGATTGTTGCTGACTTTCGACTAACGGCATAGTTCAGTCCGTTCCCAGAGGCCAGAATAATCAACGAGGCGTCAGGTACCAGCCAAAAAGGGAGTCTTTGAACAGATTAAGTTTCCAATTCAGATCAAGGGATCTTGGGGATCCTTGACACACCTAATCGAAACACACTCCCCATGAATTTGTGTACCAAATGAAAGAAGGAACGCAAATGGAAGAAGCCTTCGAGATTGACTTCATTCTGCCTGTGGTGAGGCAATATCACTTGATGGGTCCATTATGATCTCCAGCCTTCCTCCCCAGGTTTCGTAATATAAGCACTCTATGTGGGAGCCTTGGCGGTATATATTGGCCTCGAAGACCTATCTACCGGGAGTAGAAGTGCCGTGCCGAGTCCGTATGAATTGCCTCATCACATTACCCCTCGACAATATTGCGGGGTGCATGTCCATTCTTTGTTCCGATTGAAGCAGAGTGGCACATCTTTCCACACTAGATGAACAATATGTCGATGGTGTGTATATGGCACTCGCCTGGAGATCTTCCCCCGCATGCCGGCTTCCTTTCCGGGACTTGGCACCCTCCGCACATCACTGCCACTCTCCTGATATGGTCGCGTGAAAGCCTGCCGATTCAATTGACGATGGAGGTGTAGGAGGGAATGTCAGGAGTTCTGTCTTGTCGAGGATGTCGATAGTGTGCGCATCAATTCGTCGGAAGCTCAATCCCTGCTCCCCTTCAGATTCGATTAGGGGAGAGTTTAGAGCTAGAGATATGCCTTGTCAAGTCTAGTCCTTATCAAGGCTTCGCGGTATGCATCTGCATCTGCTTAGAGGATGGTATGGAGGCTGTTCGATTCGCGTCTTGGAAGCTTCATTTTGAAGACTCAGTATGCCATTGAATGCCGCAGGGCAGAGGATAGACGGTAAGGGAGTACGGCTATTGGTGGATCGCGTATTCGAGGCTACATGCCATGGAGTCGATGTCCTGGTTGGTAATTGAGGTTTCGTTCGGTAGTTGGACGCTCTCTGCGAAACTTGTTATCTTGCTTGGAGGCAAATCATCAGAGGAGAAGGGACGCTGCGGTAGTCGTGGATTTACAGCATTGATGATATATCGAGGTCTCGATGCGAGGATCACATCAATGGCGATGAAAACTGAGGTGAAGTTCCAGGTTGGTGGTCGCTGTGAAGAGTGGAGATCATGACTAGCGGGATTACAGCGAGGATCAAACTCGCAAATCTGCCGTCCCTACACTAAACTAGCTTCCAGGTCCGCCCCGACCCACCGCCCTCCGTCATTACTGCACATGGCCTTTAAACGCCGTTCTGATCTCAGGCGCCACCAAAACACTGTTCACTTCCATCTTCAAAGTCACCATTGTCCTATTGTTGGATGTGCTAAGGCGAGTAGAGCCAGCTATAGTCGTGCTGACAAGGTCACTGAGCATATGTGGAAGAAGCATGCGGATCAGGGCTACAGAAAGGCTTGAGACCTCTACTGAGAGACCTCAGGGCTGACCGAATCCGAAAGCGTCCTTTGTTCGAATCCTTTTCTTTTGTAGTCCGATGTTAGGTGTCTATAACAGCTTCACTCGGATATTTCATGGGAACGGCGAGGAGGGGCAACAAATTACAGGCGTTTAACGGCCGTCTTTTTACATCCCTCTCACGCTTCATACAAACTACATTTTCCAGCCACAGTCATGTCCCATCGCATCGCCTGTCATGGCCCGCCTCGACACGTGATATATAGCCAACTCCTGTCCCTAATGCTAATAGTGGGACGTCCTTCGTACCTCACGCCGTGCTTTGCCTTTGACGGTTTAATTTTAAACTAATATACTTTAATATTTATTTATTAATTTAATTTTTTTTATTTTAATTATTTATATTTATAAAAAAATTTTAATTTTTTTTTATTTTTTTTTAATAATTTATATTTATATTTATATATTTATATTTTTAAAATTATTTTATTAAATGCTATAAAATTAATAAAAATTTTAACGATATTTTTTAATTTTAAATTTAATTAAAATTTTAAAAAAAACGTATAATCGATTTAAAAAAAAATTATAAATTTAAATAATTATAAAAAAAAAATTTAAAATTTAAATAAAAATTAAATAATATTAAAATTTTAATTTTTAAACTATATAAAATATTTATAAATTATTATAAATTATTAATTTATAAAAATATAATTTTAATTTTATATAATAATTTTTAATTAAAATTATTATTTATTTATATTATTTATATTTAATATTATTAAATATAATTATTATTTTAATAATTAATAATTTTTTTATTTTAAAATTTTATTTAAATATTAATAAAAAATTAAAATTCGTTAAAAAATTTATAATAAAAAAATATTTTAAATATTATAAACGTAAAATTAATATTTAAATAAAAAATATAATTATAAATTTAATATTTTAATAAAATATTTAATATAATATTATTATATATTTAATAATAATAATAAAAAAAATATAAATTAAATATATTTAAATAAAATAATAAATAAATATTAATTTTATAATTAAAAAATTATATAAAAAGTTTTTAATAATATATTTATTTAAAATTTTAAACGAATTATTTATAATTTAATTATTTATTTTTTTATTTTTTATTTTTAAAAATAAATATATATTAAATAAATATTTTAATTAAAATAAAAAAATAAAATAAAAATTAATTAAAAGAATTTTAAAAAAATATAATTTAATTCGTTTTATTTATTATTAATTAAATATATAAATAATTTTATATATTTTTTTTATTAATTATAATAAAATTTAAATATATATTAAATTTAATTTTAATACTTTTAATTATATAATAATAATAAAAATAAATTTATTAATAAAAATATAAATTAAATATTTTTTTAATATAAAAATTATAAATATTAAATTAATTTTTTTAATTAAAAAATTAATATATATTTATTAATATTTCGAATTTAATAAAAATAATATAATAAATATATTTTAAATAATATTTAATTAAATATTTTAATAAAAAAAATTATAATAATAAATAAAACGTAAAATAATAAAAATATAAAAATATTATTTATATATAAATAATATAATAATTAATTTATTAAAAAACGATATTAATAATTTATTTTTTATTTTCAAATAAATAAAATTATTATATTAATTAATATTAAAATTATTATTATTAAAAAATTTTTTAATAAATTTTTTATTTAATAATAATTTTAAAATTTTTAAATTATTAATATTTATAATAATAATTATTTTTATAAATTTTATTATTAAACGTAAAATTAATAATAAATTAAATTAAAATTAAAATTATTAATAAAATTAAAATTTTAATTATTTTAATATTTTAAATATTATAATTAAAATACATTTAATAAAATAATTTAATTCGTTTTTTAATATAATTATATAATTAATTAAATATTTTTTTTATTTAATAAAATAATATATTAAAATTTTAATATATAATTTTATTTTTAAAATAATTAATTTTTTTTTAAATTCTTTTTTTAATATATATAATTATTTTAATAATAAATATTAATAAAAATAAAATATTTTTTATATTTTATATTTTATTCTATTTTAATAATTTAAATTTATTATAAAATTAAAATTATTTTACGAAAAATACTAAATATTAAAAACGATATATTTTAACGTTTTTTAATATAAATACGTATTATAAATCTTACGTTTTATTACGTATAATAAAACGTTTTTCGTATTTTATTTTTAACGATTTAAATTTATTATATTAAAATAAATATTAATTTATTATTATAAAACAAAATTTATATATTAATATTTTAAATATTAATTTAATTATATATTATAAATTATGTAATTTATAATAATATTATTATATATAACATTTATATATAATTTTTATTAATTTAAAATAATATAAAATATTAAATAAAATAATAATAATATATAAAAATAATAAAAATATTAATATTATATATAATTATTATATAATATATAAAATATTTTTCTCGTTTCGAAAAAAAAACTCGTTCGACGATTTATAAACGAATTAATAACGAACGAGTTTTTTTTTTTTTTTTATTCGATGTATATTTTATTTCGTAAACTTTATAGAAACGTTTTTACGAGAAATTATAATATTTTCGATTTTAGTAATTTATTTTTATTTTAAGTTTTAAATTAAAAACTTTTAATTTAAACGTTTTATAAACGTTTAAAATTATTATAATTATTAAAATAAAATAATAATTTAAAATTTTATTAAATAATAAAATTAATAAATTAATAAATTTTTAATATTTAAAATGTAAACGTATTTATTATAAAACTTTATATTAAAAAAATACTTTTTAAAATTCTCGTTTTATATTTAATTATTATAATCGTTTTAATTAATTATAAAAAATTATTTATTAAAAAAAAAATTTAAAATTTTTTTAAAAATTATATAATTATAAAAATATTTAATATTTAAATAAATAAATATTTTAATATTTAAAATAAAAACGTATTTAAAAAATTTTAATATTTTTTATCGAAAAAATAATTACCGATTTTAATACTTAAAATAATAACGTATTTAAAAATTTTATAATCGTTATTTTTATTAAATACGATTATATTTTATTAATTTACGTAATAAGGAATTATTAAAATCGTTTAAAATTTAATATTTAACGATATTTAATTAAAATTCAATTTATTTATAAATTTTATATAATTCGTATTAATAAATAATTTTTAATTATAATTGTAACGTAAATCAAAATTTTAATATTTTTTATTAAATCGATTATATATTAATTCGAAATTATTATATAATTATTTTTATTATAAGATTTTTAATAAATTAATTAAATCGTTTTATTTAAATATTTCGATTAAATTTAAATAAAATCGTTTATTATAAAAAATATTAATATTACGTATATATAAAAAAATTAATATTAATTTTTAAATCGAATTAATAATTATTAATAAATTATTAATATTATTAATAAATAATTAATATTAAAAAAATTAATATAATAATTTATAATTTAATTATAATATTTTTTTCAAAATTAAATAAATTAATAAAAACTTTAAATAAAATTTTTTTTTTTATAAAATTTTATATTAAAAAATATTTATTAGAAATTTTATTTTTTTATATTATATTATTATAATCGATTTAATTAATTGTTAATAGTATTAGCGATTTATTAATAATACGTACTACGTAATAATTGCATATTTAAAACTTTGACGTCCAATGATAATCGATTAACAAATGAATTTAAACTAATAAAAATATTAAAACTTTCGACTTTCGACGATTGCAAACGATTATACGCGATTTTTATATAATTACATTTAATTAATTAAATCGTTTAATCTTTAAATATCTCAATTTAAACTTTTAATATTAAATAATATAATGTAATACAATTACTCGTATATTTAATCGATATTTTTACGCGCGTAAACTTTGTTTAAATCGATCGATTTTACGATCAAATTTTATATAATATTAATATTTTCAATTTTTATTTTTATTTATTTATATAATTTATAAAAGGATAAAAATTTATTAATCGAATAAAACGCGATTATTAGTTTATATATAAGTTTTAACGAAAAATATTAAAATTTAATAAATTTTAATTTTATAATTTAATATTTTAATACGCGCTCGATAAATTTATTTAAAACATTTATAATAAATTAAATAAATATTATAAATTATAAGTTTTAAATATTTAAATATTTAATTTTAAATTAATATTATTAATATCGAATTAATATTATTAATACTAAATTAAAATAATTGATAATATTAATAATCGATTAAATTATTATTAATTCGCGAATAATATTATTAATATACGTATTTTTTAATAAAACAATTAATAAATTTTTTTTTTTAAAATTTTCGTTTTTTATATTAAATTATTATAATTAATTTATTTTAAATAAATATAATTATAATTAATAATATTTTATAATTAAAATTAAAATTATATAATAATTATTAATTTAAATATAAATTTAATTTATAAATAAATTATAATAAATTTATAAATAAATAAATAAAATTATAAATTTTTTAAAATATTTAAAAGATTTTTTAAACGTTTTTAATTTAATTAATTTTATAAAAATAATAATAAAAATTAAAATAATTTTAAATATATTTTTAAATTTAAAAATTAAATATATTTTTAATTATTAATAAATAATATAAAAAAAATTTATATTAAATTATAATTAAATTAATTAAATAAATTTTAAATATATTAAAATTAAATTATTTAATATTTTATATTATAAAATTTTTAATATTTTTTATTAAAATATATTAATATAATTTTAAATATTAATTTAATTAAAAAAGTTTTTTTAATATTTTTAATTTTAAAAATTTTTAATATACGTTTTAATTTATAAAATTTTTATTTATTAATTTAAAAATATTTTAAATCGTATTATTTTTAAATATTTAAATTTAATAAAATAATTAATATATAATATATTTTGTATATATAATTAAAGATTTTAATATTTTTTATTTAAAAAAAATTAATATTTAAAATTTATATATTTTAATTGATTTAAAATTTTTAAACGTAAAATTTTAAATTATTATTTTATTTTAATAATTATATTAATTTCAAATATTTATAAAATGTTTAAATTAAAAATTATTAATTTAAAATTTTATAATTTTTTATAAAAATATATTTTGAATATTAAAAAAAAATTTATTTCATTTTATAAATTTAATATTATAAAATATAAAAAAAAAATTATATTATTATTATTTTAATATTTTATTTTAATTTTATTAATATAAAATCTTTTTATATTATAAATTAAATAATTAAATAATATTTAATATATTTTTATATTTATTATATTTATTTTATATTTAATTAAAAATAATTATTAATTTAAATTTAAATTTTAATTTTTTTTTTTATATTAAATTATTATAATTAATTTAATTAATTTTAAATAATTATTAAAAAAAACTTTTTAAAAACTTTTTTTACAATTTATAATTTTTTAAATTTATATTATAATATTTTTAATTATATTTTTTTTAATAAATATAAATTATAATTTCTATTAAATTATATAATAATTATTAATTTAAATATAAATTTAATTTATAAATTAATTATAATAAATTTATTATATTTATAAATAAATAAATAAAATCGTAAAATTATTAAAAATTAAAAACTTTTAAATTCGAAAATTAAAATGATTTTTTAATTATTAATAAATAATATAAAAATAAATTATAAAATATAAAAATAAATTATAAAATTTAAAAAAAAATTATTTTTATTTTATATTATATTAAATAAAATTATTTTTAAATTTTTTTAATTTTAAATATTTATAAAATTTTTAAATTTTTTTAATTTTAAATATTTATAAAATTTTTAAATTTAAAAATATATTTATAAAATTTAATTTAATTTTTTAGTTTTTATTATATATATAATTATTAATTTTTTATTACGTAAAAAAACTCGAGATTAAATAATATAATTTAATTTAATTTAATGTAATTTATCGAGTTTAATTTTTATATTATAATTTTATAAAATAAATTATTTTTTATTATATATATTATTTTTTTAATAAATAGTAATAATATTAATTTATTCGTTTTAAAATTTTATATTTATTTCGAAACGCGATTTTAACGATTTTTCGTTCGTTGTTTTATTTTTTAATAATTAATACATCGATCGTATAAAATATCGTCGAAATCGTATACGATTTTTAAGAGTTTTAACGAATTAAATATAAATATACTAACAATTTCAAATTTTAAATTATTGAAATTATTCAATTTATTATTTAATATTTTTCAAATTTTCGTTTATTTCGTTTCAATTTTACTTTTAAAATTATCTCGATTTTACAAAGTATAAAAACTTCGATAAAATTAAAAAATATTTTTATTTCGAACGCGTAAATTTAAAATAAAATTAATTTTAATACGATTTTTAAAAAATTTATTACAATTATTAAAATTATTATATTAATTCAAAAATCGAAATATATATTTAAAAACGAAAATTTTTTTTTTTTTAAAAACTTTAAAAATTTTAATATCGCAAAAAAAAACGTTTAATTTCTTTAAAATTTAAAATAAAATATTAATCTCGTACGATTTTTTCCAGCGATATTATTAAAAAAAAATATTTAAAAAAATAATTAATTTATTATTCGAAATACGCGAAATTGAAAATAATAATTAATATAATAATTAATAAAATAATTTTATATTTGAAATATTAATATAAATACAAAATATTATTTTTATTATTTTTTAAATTTAAATACGAAATATAACGAACGATAATAAACGTTATATTTATACTCGCGATAATAATAATAATAAACGTTATATTTTCGATCGTAATTATAATAATAATAATAATAATTGAAATTTTATTAATAAAAATTTTATTAATACAAAATAAAAATTATTTTAATTTAAATTTAAATTTTTTTTATAATAAAAATAATTGTATTATAATTAAATAAAATATTTATTAATATAATATTTATTTTTTCGTAAATTAAATTAAAAATAATATTATTAAATTACGTATTTTAATCGTTAAATAAAATTTTTATATTTGTTTTCGTAATACGATTTTAATATAATATTTTAAAATTATTCGAATTCGAAAAAAAAAAATTTAAATTTAATTAAAACGACGTTTTTATATAAATCGATATATTTATTTATAAATTTAAAATAATTTCAATTACGATTTTATATAAGTTTTTAAAGTAAATATATTTAAAAAAATAATACTCATAATAAAAAAAACGTTTAAAAATATATATTAAATATTATTTATATTATAAAAATAATAAATTTTAATAAATTTATTTAATAATATAAATTTAAAATTTTGTATATTTTTTTTAATATTAATTAAAATAATTTTAATTAAAAATTTTATAAAATAAACAATAATAAAAATATAAATTTAAAAAAAATATTTTAAAAAAAAATAATATTTTATTAAATTTAATAATAATAATAAACGCGATTTCGAATTTAAAAAACTAAATAATTTTAATTTAATTTTTCATTAAAATTTAAAACAATTTAAATTGTAATTTAATTTTTTTGTATTTTATATAAATTTTTATTAGTTTTTTTCTTTTGATTAAATTTTTTAATAAAATAAATTAATTAATAATAAGAAATTATTATAAAAACTTATTTTATTATTATTAAAATTTAAACTCGCGCTATTAATATCGATAATAAAATTCGAAAAAATCGAAAATAATAAATTTATTTATAAATTAAATTTTTACGAGAATTAATAAAAATTTAATAATAATAATTATAAATTTAAACGATATTATTAATACGACGACGTATATTAAATCGATAACGATTTTTACGATATTTTTATAGCAATTGAAACTAATTATAATAAAAAATTAAAAAAATAAAAAAAAAATTTTATTAAAAAATTAAATTTTAATTCGATATAATTTAAAATTTTAATCGAAAAATAAATTATTATCAATATAATTTATTTTATTAATATTATTAAAGAGATTTTTTATTATAAATACAAAAAATATTTTTTATTAAAAATTTAATTATTTAAATATATTTATAAAAAATTTTATAATATTGATCGATTTTATTAAATTTTTTTATCGAGAATCGAAAAAATCGATAAATATAATATTAATAATATACGAGAAATTAATAAATATAATAAATAGAAAATAATTTTTTTTATTTAATTATTTATAATAAATAATTTTTCGTTTTAATAATTTATTAAAATAATTTCTATGAGAATTTTAAATAGTTTTATAATAAAATATATATATGTAATAATAAAAATTAAATTAAAAATAAATAATAAATTACATAAAATATATATCGATTTTAATTATTTTCGTTTTTTAATCGATAAAAAATAAATATAATTTGTATCGAATTTATTTATCGATAAATTCGAATTAATTACAATTTTAAAAATCGACGAATTAATAAAATTTAATAAACGAATTATTTTTATAATATATATATTTAAAATAATTAAAAAATAAAATATATTTAATAAAATTAAAATTCGTATATAAATAATTAAAAATTTTAATTTTAAATTTTTTTTAAATAATAAGTTTTTATATTTACATTAAAAAAAATTAAATTATAAAAACTTTATATTTATTATCGATTTATACAAGAATTTAATTATATTAATTCGAGTTTTTATAAAAAGTTTCGTATTAAAAAAAAAGTTTTATACGTGAAAAATATTATAATTTTATTTTAAAAAATCGTTGTAATATTAATTATATACTTTTTATTATTTAAAAATCGTTAGTTTATATTTTATATTTAATACGTATATATTTATAATATTATTATAAATAAAGTAAATTTCGTTATTATTACAAATTTAAATTTTATCGATTTATTAATTAAATTAAAAATTAAATTAAAAATATATTAAAAATACGAGAAAAACGATTATTATATAATCGAATTAATTTCGAATAAAAATAAATAAAACTCGAATAAAATTATTATATTTATAAATAAAAAAATATTAAATAATAATTAATTACTTTTTAATAATATTATTAAATTAATTAACGTTTTATCGATTTTTTATTTGAATTATATATATTCGTTTTATTAATCGAAAATTAATAAAATATAAAAATTATTAATAATAAATATTTTATTAATA
>MU119357.1:0-129848 GCA_014904845.1 Acephala macrosclerotiorum
ATAATTATAAAAATTTTATTTTATTATTATTAAATATAATATTTTATAATAAAAAATTAAAAATAAAATAAAACGAAAAAATATTTTTAAAAAAATATTTATAAAAAAAAAAAATTAATATTAAAAATTAAAATATAAATTTTTTTTTTATTTAATTTAATAAAAAATAAAAAAATAAAAAAAAAAAAAAATTTTAAATATTACGTTAAAAAACTCGAAATTAAATAATATAATTTATCGAGTTTAATTTTTATATTATAATTTTATAAAATAAATTATTTTTTATTATATATATTATTTTTTTAATAAATAATAATAATATTAATTTATTCGTTTTAAAGTTTTATATTTATTTCGAAACGCGATTTTAACGATTTTTCGTTTATTGTTTTATTTTTTAATAATTAATATATCGATCATATAAAATATTATTAAAATCGTATACGATTTTCAAAAGTTTCAACGAATTAAATACAAATATATTAACGATTTCGAATTTCAAATTATTGAAATTATTCAATTTATTATTTAATATTTTTCGAAATTTTGTTTATTTTATTTTAATTTTATTTTTAAAATTATTTCGATTTTACGAAATATAAAAACTTCGATAAAATTAAAAAATATTTTTATTTTAAATACGTAAATTTAAAATAAAATTAATTTTAACGCGATTTTTAAAAAATTTATTATAATCGCTAAAATTATTATATTAAATCGAAAATCGAAATATATATTTAAAAACGAAAAATTTTATCGATATAAAATAAAAACTAAAAAATATAAATTATTTTAATTTAAATCTAAATTTTTTTTATAATAAAAATAATTATATTATAATCGAATAAAATATTTATTAATATAATATTTATTTTTTCGTAAATTAAATTAAAAATAATATTATTAAATTATATATTTTAATTATTAAATAAAATTTTTATATTTATTTTTATAATATAATTTTAATATAATATTTTAACGAATTATTCGAACTCGAAAAAAAAAGTTTTAAATTCGATTAAAATAATATTTTTATATAAATCGATATATTTATTCGCAAATTTAAAATAATCTCGATTACGATCTTATATAAACTTTTAAAACAAATATATTCAAAAAATAATATTTATAATAAAAAAAATATTCGAAAATATATATTAAATATTATTCGTATTATAAAAACAATAAATTTTAATAAATTTATTTAATAATTATTTCAAATTTTCAATAATATAAATTTAAAATTTTATATATTTTTTTTAATATTAATTAAAACAATTTCAATTAAAAATTTTATAAAACAAATAATAATAAAAATATAAATTTAAAAAAATTATTTAAAAAAAAATAACGTTTTATTAAATTTAATAATAATTATAATAAACGTAATTTCGAATTTAAAAAATTAAATAATTTCAATTTAATTTTTTATATTTTATATAAATTTGTATTAAATTTTTTTTAATTAAATTTTTTAATAAAATAAATTAATTAATAATAAGAATCGAAAAAATCGAAAATAATAAATTTATTTACAAATTAAATTTTTATAAGAATTAATAAAAATTTAATAATAATAATTATAAATTTAAATAATATTATTAATACGATAACGTATATTAGATCGCTAACGATTTCTATAATATTTTTATAAAAACTGAAATTAATTATAATAAAAAACTAAAAAAATAAAAAAATAAATTTATTAAAAAAATAAATTTTAATTTAATATGATTCGAAATTTTAATCGAAAAAAAATATTATTATTAATATTATTAAAAAAACTTTTTATTATAAATATAAAAAAAACTTTTTATTGAAAATTTAATTATTTAAATATATTTATAAAAACCTTTCTAATATCGATCGATTTTATTAAATTTTTCTATTAAAAATCGAAAAAATCGATAAATAAAATATTAATAATATACGAAAAATTAATAAATATAATAAACAAAAAATAATTTTCTCGATTTAATTATTTATAATAAACAATTTTTTATTTTAATAATTTATTAAAACAATTTTTACGAGAACTTTAAATAATTTTATAATAAAATATATATACGCGATAATAAAAATTAAATTAAAAATAAATAATAAATTATATAAAATATATATCGATTTTAGTTATTTTTATTTTTTAATCAATAAAAAATAAATATAATTTATATCGAATTTATTTATTAATAAATTCGAATTAATTATAATTTCAAAAATCGATAAATTAATAAAATTTAATAAACGAATTATTTTTATAATATATATATTCGAAATAATTAAAAAATAAAATATATTTAATAAAATTAAAATTCGTATATAAATAATTAAAAATCTCAATTTTAAATTTTTTTAAACAATAAATTTTTATATTTATATTAAAAAAAATTAAATTATAAAAACTATATATTTATTGTCGATTTATACGAAAATTTAATTATATTAATTCAAGTTTTTATAAAAGATTTTCATATTAAAAAAGAACTTTATACGCGAAAAATATTATAATTCTACTTCGAAAAACCGTTATAATACTAATTATATATTTTTTATTATTTAAAAACTATTAATTTATATTTAATATTTAATATATACGTATTTATAATATTATTATAAATAAAGCAAATTTCGTTATTATTACAAATTCAAATTTTATTAATTTATTAATCAAACGAAAAATTAAATTAAAAATATAGTAAAAATACAAAAAAAAACAATTATTATATAATCGAATTAATTTCGAACGAAAACGAATAAAACTCGAACGAAATTATTATACTCGTAAATAAAAAAATATTAAATAATAATTAATTATTTTTTAACGATATTATTAAATCAATCGACGTTTTAAAAATCGTATTAAATAGTAGCGTTTATATATATATTGCAAATTTAAAATTCGTAATTTAATTCGAGATTTTAATTGATAAATTTATAATTTATTAAATTAATAAAAACTTTATCGATTTTTTATTTGAATTATATATATTCGTTTTATTAATCGAAAATTAATAAAATATAAAAATCGTTAATAATAAATATTTTATTAATATAAAAAACTAAAAGATTATTAATAAAATATTTAATATTATATATAATAAAAATAAATTCAAATAAATAATTTAATTAATATTTATAATTTGAAAAAAAATAAAAAAAAAATTATATTTTTATTTTATTATTAATATAAAACTTATTAATAAAACAACGATTTTCGACGCGTATTTAATATTGTATTAAAAAGAATTTATAAAAACTTTTAAAAATATAATTCATATTACAATTATTAACGAATTAAAATTCTTTTATTAATTTTTAATTCAAAAAAATTATTAAAACAAAATTATTATTATTAATTATCGCGATTTAAAACGTTTTAAAATAATTTTTTAAAATTTTAAAAAAAAATTTATTTACGTTTAACGAATTATAAATTTGAAATTTTGATTATATTATTATTTCATTAAAACTTTTATTAATAATATAATCGATTTTTTAAAAATATTAAAATTCTTTTTTTTAATATTTATATGAAATATTTATTTTATTCGTAAAAATATATTTATATTTATTTTTATTAAAATATTTACAATCGAAAAACAAATAATAATAATTAAAAATTTCGTTTTTTTTTTAAAATTTTAAAATCTTTAAAAATATATTTAAAAATAATAAATTAATTTCAATTTTATATATTGTTTTATATGCAAATATCGAAATTATTATAATAATATAAAATATAAATATTTATATAAAAAAAAAAAATTATAAAAAAAATCCAAAAAAAATTTTTATATATATATTATATAAAAATTTACAAACTAAAAAAAATATCGTAAAATTTTTTTAAATTTATTTATTAAATAAACGTATATTAATTTATTATAATTCAAATAAATTATTTTTTTTCAAATTAATATTTTTAAAAACGACTTTGAAATTATAATGTAATTCGTATTATTTTTAAATAAATTAATTTCTTTCGTCGAAAAATATTATTATTTTATCGAACTCGAAATAATATATTTAATATATACTTATAAAAAATTTTGAATTATAATTTAAAATAATAAATATTTTATTCAAATTTTAACGAATTATTTAATAATAAAAAATTTTTATAATTAAATTTTTTTATTTATTTTTAACGCTATTAAAACTAATATAAAACTCGTTATAATTTTTAAATACTTTTTTCAATTCAATTTCGAAATAAAATATATTTTTAAAAAAATTAAATATTATTTTTAAAAATAATACTTTAAATGATTTTTATTTATTCTCGAAAATTATTATTAATTCAAAATATAAATTACAATTTGTAAAGAATTATATTAAAAATCGTTATTTTTATAAGATTTTAAAATTTTTCAATAAAAAAAAATAAATCAATTTCTCGAAATATTTAAATTAATAATTTTTTTTTCTTTTTATAAAATAATTTACTATTTTATATTTTCTATAAAAATTTTAATTATTTTTATATTTCGAAAATTATATTTTATAACGTTTTTTTAAAAACTTATAATAAATATTATTTCAATTTTAAAAAAATAAAATAAAAATTATCGAATTTTATAATTTATAAATTAATAAAAAAATTAATCGAATATTTAATTTATTGTTTAAATTGTCTTTATAATAAAATTTTACGATTTTTAATATACGACTTTTTATAATTAATTCGTATTAAATTAAAACTTTTCGTAATAATCGTAATTAATTTTATTTTTAATTTTTTAATCGTAAAAACGATTACTTCGTAAAAAATTAAAAATTTCGATTTTTTCAATTATTTAATATTAATATTTTACAAATTTTTCAAAAAAAAACTATTTATTTTAAAATATACTATATATACAATCGAAAATTGAATTAAAATTCTAATTATAATATTTATATTTTATAATTAAAAAATATCGATTAATATTATTTTTAATTGAAATAAAAAATTCATTTTTAAATTTATAAATATAAAACTATAAATATTTATTATTTAATATTTATAAACAAATAAATTATTAAAACGAATTATATAAAAAATCGAAATCGATTTTTATTATTTTATTTCAATTATTATTAATAATACATTTATAATAATTATTATCGATTATAAAACGAATACAACTCTATTAATAAAACATATAATTAATTATTAATTTTATTATTATATTTATTAAAAAACGATACAATTTTAAATACAAATTACTTATAATAAATATTAACGATTTAATATATATTAAATTTTATAAAAATTATAATTTTTTAAATTTTTTAAATTTAAAACTAATAAAATAATAAATTGATTTTTTTTTATTAAAAAACGTATTAATCGCTTTATATATAAATTGTAATTATTTTTTCATTGAAAAATTTATTTAATTATTTTTATCGTTTATTTATATTTCGTATTAAAAAATAAAAATTCGTATAATAAATTAAAATTAAATATCGTAAAATTAATCGACGTCGATTTAAACGACAAATATAATAATAATTAAAAATTTTAAAAACTTGAAAAAATCGTTAATAAAAAATATATTTAATATAATAATAACAACAATTCTAAATATTTAATTAAATAAAAAAACTATAATAATATATAAAATTAATAATATAAAATCAAATTATTTAAAAATATAATCGAATTTATTTAAAAATATAAAATTCGTATATTAAAACTTTTAATTCGAATTCGTATATATATTCGTTTAAAAAATCAAATTTTAAATTTAATAATAAAAAATTAAACAATTATATAAATTTTAAAATTATTTCAAAAAAATAATCGATTTAAAAAAATTTATATAATTTTAATCGATCGAAAAATTTTATTTTTAAATTTATTTTAATTTTTCTTTATATAATATTTTTATTTTTAATAATTATTTAATTTTATTATATATTTTATTTTTACAAAATAGCGATAATATTTAATAACGATAATTTTAACGTTTATAAACATTTAATTTTTAATATAAATTTTATCGAACTCGAAAAAAATCTATTTATTTTCGACGTACGAAAACAATACATTTTATCGCTTTTATTAAATAATAAATTAAATAATATTATTTATTATTTAATTTTTTTTAATTTAATTTCAAACAAAAATAATAAATTCATTTTTAATTATAAAACATTTTACAAATTTTATTACAAATATAAAATACATTTTTTAAAAATTCTATTATTATTCGTATTTAATTTTTTTATTTTTTTATTAAATTTTAAAAATATTTTATTAATTTCTTTAATAATTTTATTAATTTTTTTATTTAAATTTAATAATATTTTATTAAATTTTTTTAATAAAAAAAATACAAATTTAATATTTCGATTTCTTAAATTCTTTAATTAAAAAAGAATAAAAATTTTCAAAAAATTAATAAAACGTTTTTTTTATATAAAAAAAATCGAATTATTTACTAAAAAATTTCTAATAATAAACTATTTATTCAATTTTAAATCAATAAATTCTATATTAAATATAACGATTTTTCAAATAATTTAAAACTTTTTATCGAACGACTATTTATTAAATTAAATAAAAACAAATTTAAAAACGTTAAATTTATTTTAAATTTAAATAATTTCTATATTTATTTACTCGTTTAACAAATTAAAAACGAATTCGAACGTTTAATTTTAATCTCGCAATTATTAATACAAAACTTTATTTTAATCGAATTAATTTTATTTCGATCAAATACTAATAAAAATTTTAAAATAATAAAACGAATACAAAAATAAAAATAAAAATAATTCGAAAATTAAACTATAAAATATACTCGAGAATAATTTAATTAATTAAAATTATAAACAATATATTAATAAACTTATTAAAACTAATAAACGCTTTAATAATAAAATTTTTAATACTTGAAAACACGAAATTAATCGTTAAAATTAATATTAAAAACTACAATTTTTTATTATAGTTCACGAAAAAACTTTTTTTAAATTATATTAAAAATAATACGAACGAATTATTTTATTTTATAAAACAATTTAAAATCAAATAATATTTATCGTTTAAAAACTCGATAAAATTAATTTTTTATTATTAATTTAATTATTTTCCAAAATTAAACATTATAACGATTAATAATAACGAATTTAACGCTTTAAAAAAAATTAAATTTTTTTTTTAAAATTCGTATATAAATTATATTAATTATTATAATAAATTATATAATAATTAATTTTTAATATTTTTATTAAAACAAAATAAAATCGATTAAAAATACTTAAAATAAAGATAATAAATATCAATAAAAAATCGAAAACAAAAACGTAAAAATTAATAAAATTATTATTTTCAAAAAATATAATTTATTTCTCGATATAAATACTATAAAAATTAACAATTTAAATTAATTATACAAATATTAAAAAATATTATAAAATTTATTAATAAATATTTTTAATATTAAAATTTAAAAAAAATAAAAATCGATTATTAAATATATTGAAAAATTTATTTTAAAAAAACAATATTTTAAAAATTTTAAAAAAATTTATTCGATTTTATTTCAATCGAAATAATTAATAAAATTTTAAAAATACGATTTTATTGTTCTTGAAATATAAAAAAGTAATAAAAATCGTAATACAAAAAATATTTCGATTTTAAAACTTTAAAATACATTAAAAAAATTGCAAATATATTTATATAAAACATTTTATTATCGAATTTATAAACGAATTATACTTTGTAAATATTTATTTTAAAATACAATAAAATAAAAAGTTTAATAACGAATGAATTTTCTTTTTTATAAAACGATTATAATATCGTAAAATAATTTTTAATTTTTAAACAATTAAAATAATTTTTATTATTTATTTCGATAATATATTATTTTTAAATTAATTTCGAAAAAAATAATTTTAATATATAATAATATTATTTATTATTAATATTATAATTATTTCAATTTTATTAATAATATATTTCTCGCGATTTTATATTTTATTAAAAAATTTTTAATTATTATTTAAACAACTTTTTAGAAAAATAATATTAATAAAATTGAAATTATAAATAATTTATTTAATTAATATTCGCTTTTGTAATTTAATATAAAATCTTATTAAAATATTATATTAATTTATAAAATCAATATTTTAATTTTCAAAATTAATATTTTTATTTTTTAAATATATTAAATTCGATTATATCGTATAAATATTAAATATATTTAACGTCGATAAATTTTACACGTTTTATTATTATATTAATATTAAAATTTTATCGACGAATTAATACAAGAAAAAATGCGAAAATTATTAATAAAACGATAAAAAATCGATTAAAAAATAAAAATTTTACAATTATAAAAATAAAAAATTAATATTAAAATTATTAAAAAAAAGAATTAAAATAATATTTTTTAGATTTTTTTTTTACGATATAAATTATATACTCGAAATATTTTTTATTTTTATAAAAAAACGAAAAATATAACTACGAATTTATAATTATTTCGAATTTCAAATAAAATAAAATAATATATTTTTTATAAAAAATTTTTAATTTTACAAAAACGTAAAAAATCTTTAAAAAACGATATTTTATTACGTGAAAAAACTCGAAATCAAATAATATAATTTAATTTAATGTAATTTATCGAATTTAATTTTTATATTATAATTTTACAAAATAAATTATTTTTTCAATATTAAATATTTAAATTAAAAAAATAAAAAAATAAAAATTTAAAAATTTTTAATAAAAAATATTATTATTAAAAAAATTAATCGATTATTAAAATTATATTTTTAATATTTTTTATATATAAATTAAAAAAAAAATTTAAATATTATAAATAAATAATATAATATTTAATTATTTTATTATAATTGTTTTTTTATATAATATTCGTTTTAAATATTTATAATATTTTTTATTTAATTAAAAATATTATATTTTTATTTTTAAAAACTTTTTTATTTTATAATTAATAATTAATAAAATTTGTTTAATTAAATTAATATATTTAATTTATAATATCTTTTTTTAAAACTTTTTATTAAATTTAATTATTTTTTTTTATAATATTAATAATAATATAACTATATAATAAAATATTTATAAAATAAAAAAATTTAAATATTTAAAAAACGTAATTCGAAAAATAATAAATTGAAAAATAAATCGTAAAATCGAATTAAAAAAAATAAATAAATAATAAAATGCGAATTGTATAAAATAATCTTATTATAAAAATATAATAATTAAAATACTAATTTAATAAATTCGAATAATTTAATTAAAAAATCGTAAATCGATTAAATTTTTTTTTTCGAAAAATTTAAAATTATTATAAAATTAAAAAACTCGTAAAATTATAAAATCGTAAAATCGTAAAATCGAATAAATCGAATAAATCGAATAAATCGAATAAATCGAATAAATCGTAAAATCGAAAAAAAAACTATAATAATATTATTAATTTATTTATAAATTAAATTAAAAAATTAAAAATTATAATAATTTTTTAAATTATTAATCGTTTTTATATAGAGTTTCAATGTAAATAAGCAATATAATACTCGATTGTTTTATTAGGATTACAAAATGCCAGATTTTTTATATCCATAATTAGATCACGTGCCAGACTAGTCCAAATGCGAATCGACAACACTACCCTGCCACAGTATTAGCTCAAAACCCTTACTCGTATAATTATTTATCTAAGGACAAAGGTAGAATCGTTCAACTTTGATCTTTTGTATCTAGCTAGGCGAAGTAAATATTACAACCACTGCAGTAATATTGCTTGTTCCCTTGATTGGAAACATAAACTGCGTGCTGCGCGCCATACCTAGGACATATTCCTACAGGACGGACCCACAACTTCAAACAAGCCTTGAGAAAATCAAACGCAATATCCCCATTTTCTCTGCACAATGTTGCGAATTCCCCCCTATCAATCAGTTCTTTGACGTGACTAGCAGCAGCCTCAATAGCAACATCTTTTAGCAGTCGATCAGACTCCGGAAGCTCATCGTACATAAGCCTCAGACTAACTGAGAGTGCACAAGTATTCCATTCAGTAGAGACAGCCTCTTTGAACTTGGTCTTGGCGAGGTTCTTCAGAGCTGGAATGTCGTACTTTTCGGCCATGATAAAAGCCCGTGTGCAAGTTATCAGCATTCCGGGGCGTCCTTTGGCTGCTTTACGAGAGGCTTCATCAGCTAGATCGCTAGAGGGTACCTTGGCGGCTGCATAAGAGATTTCATTGGCGGTCTCGTAGGCAGAAGGCATAGCATCAAAAGTTCCCGTGTAGAGGAACTTGATAAGTCTTTCAAGTGTTTGCGGATGGTCGTCTGGCAGATTGATTTCGCCGGTGATAGCCTCCTACATGAAAGTTAGCAGAAGTTGGCTAAGGGAAGTAAATGTACTGACCGCAAATTCACCATCCACATGAGCGGCGAGGGGCTTTGATTGTAGACACACCACATTCCGGTGAACTTTGAAGACTCGGCCCCTACATTTAATAGTAAGATCCGAGTAGCGGCCAGACTTGAGCATTCTATAGGCATTAATAGAGAATAATATCCCACAAAGGCATTTAAACTTACGCAGCCCCGAGGCCAGATGTAATATCCATGTTAGCTTCGACTTAGAGATCGACGGAACTTATGTCTATAAAATATGATTTGAATGTTTAGAGTACAACAAGAGATTGGCATAACAATTGTTTGATAGTAGGTGAAGTGAGCGTGGCCAAGAGAGGAAGATCGTACTTCTATTTTTGCTTAGTGCGGGGCGGAATTCACCCTCAAAACTATTGGTGCCACATGGCAGCCCCCGAAACTGTTTGAATTACTATGATGGAATATTCTAGAGTATGTTTCGTAACGCGCAATTGAGACGTATGACTCACTGTGATAGAAGATTCTAGACCGTGTATTGATTCTATTCAAGCTTTGATAAAATAGGCTTGAAATGTCCCACTCTTGCGCTTTGCCAAGATTACTTCCCTTTGCTAGCGTTGCCCCGCAGTCCACATGCTTTATCTGAGCAGCCGTTTTGTGAGGGGCAGCTGTTGTAGGTGGGTAGGGCTGAGTTTCGCTGGTTCGTGCGCCCGTAGACCCCTGTCATTGATGTCATAAAGACTTGTCTATCTCCACCTGGGCGACTGTTCTCCCATAAGCGACTTGTTCTCCACCTGTAACTGGTCTCCTTTTGACTGGTCTCAGACTGGTCTCATCTGGCTGGCCTTAAAGTGTGTGGCTAGTCTGGACTGGTCTTGCTTGGGCGACTGGACTCCCCGTGGTGCGTTTTCTTGGTGACTGGTCTTGCTGGGGCAACTAGTCTCCCCGCGTGTGACCGGTTACAAGTCAATGCCTGAAGACTTCGCCCAAGGAGCGGCCAGCCCGCGCATACCATCGATCGCTGCAACCCAAATATTCATCAGTCTCAGTGAACTAAAGACATAGCTAGCTCGATCTAAGAAAATTCTAGAAGAAACGTCTACCTTTTCTTCTTTTCGAGCTCTGTTGAAGGTGATCAGTCGAAACTCGTAATGAAACATCGGAAAGGCACAGCTGCATTATCTCCAACGCCTCTCTAAAGAACGTGACATTTTCCTGTGAGAGCCGCTTCGAGTCCGGGCTCTCAAGATCTGCTTTTATCTCATCCATCGGCGACTTTGTGAAATCCATGCCCCCAAGCCGTGGATCAGCACCATGTTGAAGGAGCAGCTCTACGACAGGCAGATTCTCATGACGCCGACTGTGGTCAAACCTCGTATCGATGGCATAGTGCAGAGGACGGCCGATGCTGAGTTCCGGGCGCCGTTCGCCGTTCTTTTTTGGGTGATCGAGCTCGTTAGGGTCCGCCCCTGAGTCGACGGCTGCTTTCATGGCGGCGAGCTTTTCGGAGATAGGATGATCAGAGAAGGGCTCCCAGTGGAGTGGTGATGACTTTGCTGTCCAAAGTGGCATTGTTCGAAGTAGCGAAATTGAAAATGGTGTTGAGATGGGTTTGAGAGAGAGAACGATAGCTGGCTCGGATTGTCGTAATATTGCTCCCAAATAACACGGTGGAAGTAGGTGCTGGAGGGCAAGGAACGTCGTCAATTAGCTAGCCGAAATGGCGCTAGTCTAGCTTTCCCGCTTCAAGCACTGTTAGGACTGAAACGGAATGGCTTCCTTTGTCGACGCCTCCATTTGGATCTGCCACGGAGACCTAACTCCTTGTATGGCTCCACACGGCTGTCCTATAAATGGCGCCGGGTTTTTCTTCGCGCGTTGGCCTGTCCTACATTGGCGGCTTTTTTTCAACCATCGGCTATCGAAAACAAACCTGGTTCTAGATAGAGACCAGTCGCCACCAACACCGGACACGCTGTTGCTGTAGGCAAGCCGTTGAACAGATGAGGCCTCCAGCTTCTTGCTCATTACTATATGCCCTGGCAGCCAATTTCAGTCCCTCAAGAACAGAGCCTCAGACTTCATCGGCAGGCAGTTCAAGGACTTGATCAGCCCGATTGTCACTGAGATTAGAACTATACACTCGAAATCGGTTACTCAAAGTCTGAGATTATGATCAAGAGAGTTGTTGATAATTTTTTGTGTTGCTAGTATGGCCAGGAAAGCTGCATCCCGAAAGGCTTGATATTGAGAAATCTATATATCCCTGAGATCATCTCCCATCCGACGGCAGTAGATCTCACCCATTGGAGTATACTATCGGAAGTCATTTCCTTGTTGATTCATACCTCTTTGCCTGAAGATGCGTCGCACAACTCACATCTATCGCAGACCTGCAAACAAGACATATCAGCGTTGCATAAAATCGATTGGCGAATATACTCAATGCAATGATCCATATGGTACATATCATGCTCTGTTAGATGTTCTTTATTGTACACCTGAGTGTAGAAAACTTTCATCACAGCCTAGATATATGGTTAGTGGGCGCACCCAAAGAGCAGAAGTTGGATCTCTCACCATGCAATGATATTGATGGAAGACAGCTACTTGGTAGTGCGCAGGCTCTGAATCCGGCTCTTCGGTCGATGATATACGCACAAATCCCCGACCAACTATGGACAGTCAATGAATCGTTCAGGTTCGGATTATCATGAAGAAGAGGACAGCTTACTAGGCCAATCTTCCTCCCACAGTGCATCTTTTTCTGGAGTTCTCGGGCCCATGAATCTTTCATCCTCGCCTGTCGAGAAGTACACCGTAGGTTTGTCGACTATGGCAATTCACATCAACGAGGTTCTTCTTCCCTGACAAGGTCACACAGTCCAAGGGAGTAGGAATCACAAGACTTACATATCGGAGCAACTCTTGCGGGAGGAGCATCATTTTTGCCTTCGACCCAGGTAGCTTGGACCACTGTAGCTTGGTTACATCTCCGATTAAGGACTTTCCAGCGCGAGAACAGGATGGTAGAATTGATGAGCAAGGCAATAGCCAGAATTGCAACACCGCTCAAAGCCCAGTATATGAACCGAGGAACTGTGGCACGACCAGGGAAGGGAAGACGTTCCTGGATGCTTTGCTTGTCGATGAAGGGCTCGTAGTCTTCAGCGCTGTCGTACAAGTCGATGGCTTCATTTTAAATAGTCTGTTCTGAGCTTGAGGTAGTGCTGGACATCGTGTTGGTGTTTTGGTATGCGTTGTGAGTCCTAGGCTGCTCGTTTCCCCCCTAAATGGGGCCCTATGGTATGTTTAGATCCTTGCATCAATTAAAAATCCGCGAGTAATTTACTAAAAAGCTCGGTTTCCGATTATTTAAGTTCGGGTCTTTTTTCACCTCTTTACCGAAGCTCATACCACCCAAGCTTCCTCCCGCCGCACGTCCTCGTGGGGCCCCAGGGGGGAAAAAACGAGCAGCCTAGTTGTGACTTTGCGGTACTGGAAAAGATTTTTGGAGAAGGACGCTGGGAAAGTGACTGGATGGGGTAGACACTCTAAGTGGTCATCTACTGAATAGAAGTAAGGAGAGGTACTCTCTTTATGGACGTCCGCGTCGTTGAAGCGGTCAAAGGTCGGCAAGTCGGATGCACACAGCGTATTAAATAATTAAATTAAATTAGATTAACTGCTCTTAATCTAAATTTAATCAAAGGAAATATAGTATTACTCTAATTCTAATCTAATCTAATCAAGTTAATCTAGATTATAATTAATTAACATGATTAACACGTGACTAGATTCGGCTTTCGTCCAAAGAGGCGAATGAGGCTCTGAATTAAGGTTCGGCCAATCGGAAGTTACGGAGCTAAGACAGAACTGGTATCGCGCACGCCACAGCCGAACTGTAAGCGAGATGCCGATCTTCGAACCAACTCTTTCTCTCGAATCTTCTATACTTTACTACTTTATTATAAATCAAATAAATTATATAAAATTTTGATTCTTTTAATTTCTAATGCTTTAAAATCAAGAGATGATTATAAATCAATAGAAATCTGAAGATACTATTAGAATAAAGGAGATTTCTATATAATCAAATAAATATTCTCGATTTTCTCTCTTAGAATCAATACAATTAATTCTTTTATAAATCAACTATTCAAATTACGAAAAAACTTTCTATTATAAACTTGTTTTAAATTATTCGAAATGTCTTTTTCTACCTTAGTAATGTGTTTAAAAAGTTGGAGAATTATTCAAGAAGATAATAATAATATTAAAAAAAAAATTATAAAAAAATAGAAAATGATTTATTTATTTAATAATAAACTTTTTTTTTTTTTATAAAAGTTTAGTATTTTATCTATTGTAACTTAGTTTGAAATATTAAGTCTTTATTATTTGTAAAAGTATTTAAAAAACATTATTTTTCAATATGATCACGTGGTTAATCAAAGTTAATCTAGATTATAATTGATTATAATCATTAATCTAATCAAATGTTTTTGAATTTTTGTTAATCAAATTTTAATCTAATTTAATCAAATTAATCTAGATTATATTTGATTAATTTGATTTTTTTTGATCACGCTGGATGCACATCAGCAGGTTAGTGCTTGTGATCATCAGCTGGTAAGCACGTAGGATTTGGATGTGAGAAGCTCGCAGGGGTCTGCACCGTTTTCCCAAATTGGAAGATGCTCTGGATTACGATTTGCCTCACCGGATAGTCTGATCCCAAATGGTAATACCGCAATGCCACCTTGACGTCCTCAATCCAGACCTGCGGAGCGCATGATGAAGTTGAGCATGGGTAGATTGGTCTTTTCTTGTTTTCTTTCTTCTGGGACCTCGTGTAGGCTCAGCAGCAATTCATCCAGGCAAACTTCATCAGAAACAGTCATGTTGTTGTTGTGAAGAAAGTAAAATCCTATTTCTGCTTCTGATTTCATTCTCGATACTACAACTATCAAAAAGTGCGTTACAAGTCCCATGTTTCGAGCTCAGGGTCCAATCTGATTTCTCCCTCTTTGTGTAACCACTTCATCTTAACTCTTAAGCTTCCCTCTCAATATTCACGAAACTCATTCAAGGAAATCCCCTTGGTGCGGGCTTCAAAGCTGTCTTCCCGTCATATCTCTCATTCATCCACTCCCGCAGGTCCCCAAAATTGCGGCAAGTATGCAGGACGTCACTGTCCGCATAGTTTCTCCCCACAGACTCATAGTATCGGGTTAGCACTGGGGTCAAATCACCAAAACACATGACGTACTGGCGAATTTGCTCAAGGCAGTGCCCTGAACATATGATCAGCATGAGTTCAAATTGAGAGAAGAGTTGATAGCCTTGTCTATCGCCTAGTCAGCCCCGAAACCCAGCACTTCGTGCCGCACAGCCATGTTTGAGAGCCCACGCTATAGCCGCGACCAAGCAGATTTAGATCAGCCCTATTGCAAATATAGGGCAGTGCTGGCCTCTGAGAGGACTAGCGGCGACCTTCGGGAATGGCGCCTCGCTTAATGAGCCACTGCTTTTGACGATCTCTCCTGGGTTTGCTAAAACAACTTAAGATCCAAGTCCCCGGTTGCACAAACTGTTGTTTCGCTGCAAACGGACTCTGTGTTCATGTCGTCTTAGCAAGTGTACGTGGACTTAAGGCACGCACTGGCTGATTTGCCGAAGCTGAAGTTTCTCAGTTGATGCTTAACTTATTGGTAGTCAGAATCGGTCCCTTCCCAGGTTGATTGGAGAAGTGGTAGTGTGCAGCTTCGGTCATGTGAATCCGGTTGGGCTCTGAAAAACTTGCGCACTATTGCTGCGAGAATTCTATAGGCAAGTAGGCCCGTGATTCAAAGTGGAACCCACATGCGGTAAAAGAAGAGATTCAAGGGGACTGCGTGCATATCTTTGTCACTTGACTTACACCGCCTCCCGCAAGGTAACACAAGCCGGCCATAGGCGCTTCTGTGTGTACTATTTAAACACTTTGACCAATTAGACAAAAGTACGCTCAAAAGTACACCAGCTCGAAAGTCCTTTCTTCAGCCTCGCGAAGTATAGAAGGAAACCATGTGCCAACATCTCATCTCATCTCATCTGTTCACGTTGACAGCCTTGTTACCCACACTGCTAAAATTCAAGTATCTATCGCATTTCTGCCTTCATTGATAAGCGCATCCCACGGTCGGATCGATAAGATGGCCCAAATTGGCCAGGCAACCTTAGATTGGACCAAACATGAGGGCGAAATCCGCGATCTCTTCGTTTCCCAGGAGAAAACCCTGAACAAGGTTATAGCGCATATGAGGGAAAAGCACAATTTCGAAGCGAGGTATATACCCCCATTCCATAATGAGTTACTGGATCATCAAGCTAACGACACAAAACTTAGCGCGAGGCAATATAAATCCAGGTTCCCAAAGCTTAAAAACTTGAAAGCCGAGGAGTGGATCTGGATAGGTCAAGAGATGCAGCATCGCGCCGTACTTGGCAAGGAGTCCACGCCTTACCTTCATAACAAACCGCTGCCACTCGACCGCGTTGCTCGCGAAGTCGCCCGCCACAAAAACAAAGCTCCTATTGCGACACTCTCAAACCGTGAGTATGCGAAAACGAAATTCTTGTTAAGTCTGCTGATCCGATAAAGGGCTGCCAAATCCATCTCCAGGAAGAATATCCGTCCGGACCCCACCACCAATGGCTGCGACTGCATCTGGACCGAATCTTAATCCCCTAGGCAACCTCATAGGCAACCCCATAGAATTCCACGCGCCTCAAGCATACTACGAAGCATCATCAACTCAGCAGCCCCCCTGGGGTGGTGTTGGCGGAGGAACCTTTGTATGGGCTTGGTGCTACCATGGAAATGGAGCCTGGGATTGACGCCAACCTTTGTAAGATACAATTATGCATGCTTGTGTTTTGAACTAACGATAAAGTAAATGGTTTATCTGGATCTATCAAGTCAGTTGAACTTCGGCGATGGTAGCGACTTCGACTTCAACTTGCCACCAGTAAACAGTCTATCTCCAACGACAATTATGGGACAGACCTTCGGCTTCAGCGCTAGTAGTTCTCCAAGATCTCAACCCGCAGGACTGTCTCCATTTTCTCAATTTTTCAACCTAGAGGTTATCGATACCCGCCCCGATTTTCAACTTATGACCAATTTGCCGTATTTTAGGCTCCAGTCCATGCTCGAGCAGCCAGGTATGATTATTTCATGATTCGCCAGCATATTTCCGAGACTAACCGCGGGTTTTAGAATACACCTCCCTGCAAATACATCCTGTGCTGGACGGAGTCCTATTGCCACCGACAAACACTTCTATCATCCTACCAACTGAGGCACGACGAGATGTCCTATCGAAGCTACTCGGTATAAAACTGGAGCTCCAGCTTACGGAAAATATTGCCAAGGTCACGAGCAAGCTCCAACGACTCGTGCCCGAGAGATATGAAGGGGAATTGTCCGACAAGGTTGGCCAGATTCTTGATGCACGCTCGACTGGTGCCTCCAATTTGTCCTCTATCTTCGGATTGGCGGCCTACTTTGCGTCCAACAACGCCCTAGGAGCCAGTGTTCGCATAGACACCTTTCTAACGTGGGTCATGGATCAGAAATACACCGACTATCTTCAACGATTCCTTCAGATCAACACGCCAACAATCCATGCTTTCGCTGCGCATATTCTCAAGTCCGCCATTCGAATTCAAAATATCAGGTTTCTGACCGCACTCCTGGATCATGGCGTCAAATTCGACAACGTCTTGGTAGACATATTCTACATAGGCGATATGGAGTTCATGAAACTTGTTCTCTCTAGAGTTGGCTCGGCTTTTTTTGAAGGGGAAAGAGGGGATAACCTATTCTATCATTTTGTTAAGGAGAACCATTTCGACCTGGCTCGCACGCTTGTCCGAAATGGAGTATCTGTAGACGGTCGATCAAGCTACGTGACCCCTCTCTACAGCGCAGTATCCAACAATAATGTCCGTGCGATCAGGTTTCTACTAAGCCTTGGCGCCGATGTCTACATTGTGTTACGTGAGAGTAAGCCAAACACTGCTCTTGGAAAGGCAGCTTCCCTGAAAAATGCAGAGATTGTCGCACTGCTCGTGGAACATGGTGCAAAGATTTCATGCACAGTGGTAGAGAAGGATCTTCTGGAGTGGTCTTCGTTGAACTGCAGAAATATCTATAGTCTTCTGAAGGAAAATTTCGGGTCTATCACTGACGGTGTCACTATTGGAGACTTGGTTGATGCTGCAATGAAAAGTACACGTTCCCTAAAAGCTTACGTATCTAGGTATGAAGGGCAAGTTTCAACGCACCAACTCGAGGAAGCGTTAGGTGAATCAATACGGCTGGGGCATCTCGCAGCCACTGTGGCACTGTTGCAGCATGGAGTTAGCCCAGACTGCTATACCTTAAAAATTAGACCTCTTTGGACAGCTTTGGACTCAGAAGAGCACACCCACCGGTTTTGCGAGCTACTGATAAAGTTCAAAGCGAACGTCAACATGCCCGGCATTCTGAAAAAGGCTATCAGACGAGCTGACGTCGGGATCCTACAGCTATTCGTTATGTCAGGGTTGAACCTTGAGGAGCAAGGCATGGAAGCCTTAGTAGAATCAGTATATTACGAAAACGCAACGTCAGCAGCCTTTTTACTGGACTCCGGAATAGATGTCAACACACCTGGACTTCAAATGAATCCCCTTCAAACAGCCGCCAGCGAAAGCAATTTGGAAATGGTTGAGTTTTTTCTCGCAAGCAGGGCAGATATAAATGCACCAGCCTATCCGAATGGTGGGCGTACCGCATTGCAAGCAGCACTCAGGAGCGGGTACTCTGAATCTTTTGAAGTTGCAGGTTTTTGGCTGGATAAAGGGGCGGACATCTTCGCGCCACCTGCATTAGTGGGTGGAATAACGGCTCTGGAGGCCATTTCCAATGGCTGGTTTTCTGCTGAAGAGGGTATTGCTCTTTGCAATCGGCTTCTGGATGCTGGTGCTCTAGTCAACAGACCGAATGGGAGCCGAGTTCGGCGCTTCATGGCGTCATTGGAGAAGGCTGGGAAGAAATTCTTGCCCGAATTCTCGAGCCTCAGCGCAATGCAATCATCACCTACATGTGATGCAAGGAAATGGAAGAGGAGGATGGCACTTATTATCGGGTGCCTAGGACACCAACTCAGCTGGCAGCGGGCTACGGAAGACTTAAATTTGTGACAATGCTCCTTGACCGTGGCGCTGACGTCAACGAGGCTCCGGGATATCGATTTGGGCGTACCGCTCTTCAAGCTGCCACGTCCAGTGAAAATCTAAACATGGAGCTTGTACAATTCCTTCTCGATAAAGGCGCGCACGTCAATGCAAAGCCGGCAGTTCATGGCGGAATCACGGCCTTGCAAGGTGCTGCCATATCTGGTGATATCATGCTAGCCAAATTACTTCTCGGCAAAGGCGCCGAAGTCAATGCAGCGCCTTCCTTTTCTGAGGGCCGATATGCAATCGAAGGAGCTGCTGAGCATGGACGCTTGGACATGGTCCAATTACTTCTGAATGCCGGAGCAAAAGGCAATGTTCTCCGTGGAACAGGCTTTAAATACGCTATTGAGCTCGCGGAAAAGAACCAACATTTTACAGTTGCAAATCTCTTGAGAAACAGATAGAGCTAAGTAACTGCCAGCGTGCAGAAGTTTCTGTACTAACTTAATGTAAAATAGTCTCGAGTCGAGAGATCATTCGTGCCTTTTTGATGTTCTCCAGAATTATTGAGGCCTGTATACTTGTAGCACAGCTGCAAATGGAATCAACAAAACAGGGGCGCAATGAATGAGGCATGGAATGTGGATTTTGACCTGGCGATTATAATGCAATGGATTCATGTATCAATAGTTGTTCGTCTTCGCCCTACGAAAGCATCGCTTGGGGCTTTTCCTCGACAGTTTCTAAAGGACCAACTACAAAGTCTTAAAATATCCACTCTAAGCCCTTGTAGCACATTGCAAGGATTTTGAGACTGCATTAAAGGGAGTAAACACACCTCCATAAGCTCTTGTAAGGATTCTAACCTTGCAAGCAAGGTTAAAGTCTCCTGAAGAGCTTCTGAGTACTTTCTACAGCCCTTATCTTTCGGAATATTTTGGGCCGGTCAAAAAAAAAAGTTGGAAAATGTTCGCTATAAGCTTCATTCTCTGAATATTAACATTAAAATGATGCAAATAACTAAAATCGGTTTCGAGTCAAAAGTTTGGTTTCTGTAAAGCATCGTGCGTGGGCATTGTGCGTGCAGAGGCACAGGCGTAGACATGGGGATCTTGCCGTGCTGCGGCTGAGCCCCTGCACCCATTCCTCGGCAGACCCAATCGCAAATGATAGTGCCTAATTAGAAGGCCTTTTTAATCGTCTGTGCTCTCGTAGGGCCATTGTTGCTTAACCAATTAATATTTTCAATCCCATAGCCTGAAAATCTATCTCGACTTCACGTCTCTAGCCACTATACTATTCCCATCTTATTGAGACTTATATGTACACCCGTTTTTTGTGTTTACTACGCTATCGAGATGAGTCGTTGGTATAAATCGCATTGCAACGCTCCGGATATATCGGTCTCGAGAGAAACATTTCAATGTATAACTTGCGATAATCGTTATCTTTTAAAAGAATTTGTCTTAGCGTAAAAAGCTAATTTACTTTTATTATTCTTTCTAAATATACTTTTAATAGTCTCAATTTATTTCGTACGATATTTATAAAAATAAAAAATACTTTATATAATTAATAATTTAAACTAGTTTAATTTCGCATTTATATAATAAACTTATAATTAATAATATGCAATTTTTAAAATATAATTAAAATCGTTTTTTAAAAAAAATCGAAATTAATAAAACTAGTTTATTTATTATTTTATAAACTTACATTAAATATAAACGAATTTCGTTTAATTTATATTTTAATAATAAAAAATAAAAAATAATTTATATTTTTTAAAAATATATAATTAAATCGATTATTTTAAATACGAAATCGTATTATATATTTAAAATAATAAAAATAGCGATTATATTTTATATTAATTAATTTTCGTCGATTTACATTAAAACGTAATTTTTTAAATTTAAAATTATTAAAAATTATTTCGATTTATAAAATTTTAATAAAAAATCCGAATAATATAAATTAATATATTTTATATTAATTAAATAACGTTAAAAAACGTAATATACAAATTATAAAAATAAAGTAAATTTATAAATAATATTTAAAAATTATCGTTTATTTAAAAATAAATTTTATTTTTTCAATTTATAATTATTTTTCGTTTTATTATTTATTATATAAAATTAAAAATAATTATTAATTAAAAAATATTAAAATCAATTTACGAAAAATTTTAAAGCGAAATTATTTTAATAAAATTTAAATTATATAAAAATTAAATTTTTTTTTAACGAATTATTATTCGCGTAAAAAATTTGAATTTTTATATAAATTCGATAAATTTTATTTATTTTAAAATTATCGAATTAATAAATTAAAAATATAATTTAACGATAATACTTTAAATTTAATATATAATATAAAAAACATTTTCAAATAATAATATATACGAAATATTATTATTGGAAAAATAGTGTGTATAGTAAAAAATAATTTATTTTGTAAGATTACGATATAAGAATTAAACTCGATAAACTATACTAAACTAGATTAAACTGTATTATTTGACCTCGAGTCTTTTCACGTAATAAAATACTTTTTTTTAAAGATTTTTCACGCTTTCGTGAGACTAAAAAAATCTTATAAAGTTTTCTTTTTTTTTACTTTTTTTGAGACTTGAAATAATTGCAAATTCGTAGTCATATTTTTCGCTTCTCTGTAAAAATAAAAAATATCTCGCGTATATAATTTATACTAAAAAAAAATCTGAAAAATACTGTTTTAATTTCTTTTTTCTAATAATTTTAATATTAACTTCTTATTTTCGTAATCGTAAAATTTCTATTTTTCAATCGATTTTTTGTCGTTTTACTAACAATTTCCGTACTTTTTTTTGTATTAATTTACTAATAAAGTTTTAAAGAATTTGAAAAAAAGTAATAAATTTTAATATTAGTATAATAATAGAACGTATAAAACTTATCGACGTTAAATACATTTAGTATTTATACGACGCAATTGAATTTAATATATTTAAAAAATAGAAATATTAATTTTAAAAACTAAAATATCGATTCTATAGATTAATATAGTACTCTAACGAAACTCTATATTAATCTGCGAAAACGAGTATCGATTGAATAGATTATTTATAATCTCGATTTTATTAATACTATTTTTGCGAAAAACTATTTAAATAATAATTAAAAAATTTTTAATAAAGTATAAAATCGCAAGAAATGTACTATTAATAGAATTAAAGTAATTGCGATATTGATAGTAAATAGTATTATTGTATATTGAGATTATTTTTCTCAAAATTGATTTAAGAATAGTGCGTTATTAAAGTAAGTAATAAAGATTGATATAATTATCTAAAAATCGAAGATTGTTTTACGATATTATAATTATTTTGTAGAAAAAAAAATTGATTTATTGTTAGACTTTTTATTTTATTGTATTTTGAGATAAATATTTGTGAAATGTAATCCGTTTGTAAATTTGATAGTAAAGTATTTCGTGCAAATATATTTGTAATTTTTTCGACGTATTTCAAAATTTTAAAATCGAGATATTTCTCGTATTACGATTTCTATCAATTTTTTATGTCTCGAGAACGATAAAATCGTACTTTTGAAGTTTTATTGATTATTTCGATCAAGTTTTTTATTTTAATTAGTATTTCGTTCGAAATAAAATCGAATAAATTTTTTTTAAATTTTTGAAATATTACTTTTTTTAGAATAAGTTTTTTAATATATTTAATAATCGATTTTTACTTTTTTTAAATTTTAATATTAAAAACATTCGCTAGTAAATTCTATAGTATTTTTTGATATTTGTATAGTCAATTCAAATCGTTAGTTTTTATAGTATTTATATCGAGAAATAAATTGTATTTTTTGAGAACGGTAATTTTATTAATTTCTACGTTTTTATTTTCGATTTTTTTATCGATATTTATTGCGTTTATTTTAAGTATTTTTAATCGGTTTTATTTTACTTTAATAAGAATACTAAAAACTGACGAAAGTCGTAAAATATTTAAATTAATTACTATGTAATTTGTTGTAGTAATCGATATAATTTGCGTATAGACTTTAAGAATTTTTCTAATTTTTTTTAAAGCGTCGAATTCGTTGTTATCAATTGTTACGACGTTTAGTTCTTGGAAATAATTAAATCAACGATAAAAGATTAATTTTATCGAGTTTTTGAACGATAAGTATTGTTCGATTTTAAATTGTTTCGTAAAATAAAATAGTTCGCTCGTATTATTTTCGATATTTTTTTTGAATTTATATTTTGTATTATTTTTAATATAATTTAAAAAAAGTTTTTTCGCGAGTTGTAATAAGAGATTATAGTTTTTAATATTGATTTTAATGATTAGTTTCGTGTTTTCGAGTGTTAAAAATTTTGTTATTAAAGCGTTTATTAGTTTTGATAGGTTTATTAATATGTCGTTTGCAATTTCAATTAATTGAATTGTTGTTAAATATATTTTATAGTTTAGTTTTTGGATTATTTTTATTTTTATTTTTTGTATTCGTTTTGTTATTTTAAAAGTTTTATTAGTGTTTGATCGAAGTGAGATTGATTTGATTAAAATAAAATTTTACGTTAGTAATTGCGAAATCAAGATTAAATGTTCGAATTCGTTTTTGATTTGTTGAATTGGTAAATAGATATAGAGATTATTTAAATTTAAAGTAAATTTGACGTTTTTGAATTTGTTTTTGTTTAGTTTAATAAGTAGTCGTTTGACGAGAAGTTTTAAATTGTTAGGAAAGTCGTTATGTTTGGTATAAAATTTGTCGATTTAAAATTGAGTGAGTAGTTTGTTATTAAAGATTTTTCGGTAGATAGTTCGATATTTTTTTGTGTAAAAAAAAAAAACGTTTTGTTGATTTTTTAAAAAATTTTATCGTTTTTTGATTGGAAAATTTGAGAAATTGAAGTATTAAATTTGTATTTTTTTATTGGGAGAATTTAAGAAATTTTTTTTATATATATTTGAAGAAATTAGTGTATTATAGAAGAATTTGATGGAATATTATTAGATTTGAGTAAGGGAATTGATAAAATTGTTGAGAGAATTAGTAAAATGTTTTTGGAATTTAGTAAGAGAATTGAGAAATTGGATACGAGTAATAGTAAAATCTTTAAAAGATTTATTTTGTATTTGTAATAAAATTTATAGAGTGTTTTGTAATTGAAAACGAATTTATTATTTTTGTTTGAGATTGAATTGAGAAGAATTAAGTGATAAGCGATATTATTTGGTTTATCGTTTAATAAAAGCGATAAAATGTATCGTTTTTATATATTAAAAATAAGTAGATTTTTTTCGAGTTCGATAGAGTTTGTATCGAAGATTAAAAGTTTGCGAACGTTGAAATCGTCGTTATTAGACGCTATATACTATTCTATAGAAATAAAGCGTACAATGAAATTAAATAATTTTAGTATTAAAAATTGTTATTATTGTTAATAAAATTAAATTATTATAATTATTAAAAATAAAAATATTGTATAAAAAGAGATTAAATTAAATAGATTGTAAATAAGCGAGATTACGCTAATAAATAAAGTGAATATAATAAATTCAAAAGTAAAATTTTTCGATTGATTAAAATTATACAAATTTCTTTAAATTGATTGTTTTTTTAAGACGATCTCAAAATTTGTGTAATTATTTAATTTTTTGTTATTGAATTCGAGATTAATTTCTTGGACGAGTATGTATACAAGTTCGAATTGAGAGTTTTGATACGCGAGTTTCGTATTTTTAGATGAATTCGATTGCGTTTTTGAGTAGTTCGATTTTATACTATTAATTTTATATGTTATTATAGTTTTTTCATTTGATTAAATACTCGAGATTGTTTTTGTTATTATATTGAGTGTATTTTTTGTCGACGATTTTTTTAAGTTTTTAAGATTTTTAATCGTTATTATATTTATCGTTTAAATCGACGTCGATTAATTTTACGATATCTAATTTTAATTTGTTATACGAATTTTTGTTTTTTAATACGAAATATAAATAGACGATAGAAATAATTAGATAAATTTTCTAATAAAAAAGTAATTACAATTTATATGTAAAACGATTAACGCGTTTTTTAATAAAAAAAAAATCGATTCATTGTTCTATTAGTTTTAGATTTAAATAATCTAAAAAATTGTAATTTTTATAAAATTTGATGTATACTAAATCGTCGATATTTATTGTAAATAATTTGTACTTGAAATCGTATCGTTTTTTTAGCGAATATAACGATAAAATTAATAGTCAATTGTACGTTTTATTGATAAAATTTTCAAATAATTTTAAAAATATCGAAAAAATTTAATTTATACAAAAATAACAAAATTGTATTCGTTTTACAATCGATAATAATTTCGTTTAAATTAACATTAATAATTATTATAAATATATTATTAATAGTAGTTTAATATAAAATAATATGATTCGTTTATAATTAATCGAAGTAAAATATAATAAAATAGTAAAAACCGATTTCGATTTTTTGTATAATTCGTTTTAATAGTCTATTTGTTTGTAAATATCAGACGATAGACATACGTAGTTTTGTATTTATAGACTTAAAAATAGTTCGTCAAAATTCGAAAACGAATTTTTTGTTTCGATTAAAAATAATATTATTCGATATTTTTTAATTACAAAATACGAGTATTGTAATTAGAATTTTGATTTAATTTTCGATTGTATATATAATGTACTTTAAAATAAGTAGTCTTTTTTTGAAAAATTTGTAAAATATCGATATTAAATAATCGAAAAAATCGAAATTTTCAATTTTTTATAGAGCGATTATTTTTACAATTAGAAGATTAAAAATGAAATTAATTGCGATTACTACGAAAAGTTTTAATTCAATACAAATTGATTATAGAAAGTCGTGTATTGAAAATCGTAGAATTTTGTTGTAAAAATAATTTGAGTAATGGATTAAATATTCGATCAATTTTTTTGTCAATTTACGAATCGCGAAATTCAATAGTTTTTGTTTTATTTTCTCGAGATTGAAATAATGTTTATTATAAACTTTCAAAAAAATATCGTAAAATATAATTTTCAAAATGTAAAAACGATTAAAATTTTTGTAGAGAATATAGAACAATAAATTATTTTACAAGAAAAAAAAAAAACTATTGATTTAAACTTTTTAAAAAATTAATTTATTTTTTTTTTAATCGAAAAACTTTAAATCTTATAAAAATAACGATTTTTAGTGTAATTTTCTACAAATCGTAATTTATACTTTAAATCAATAATGATTTTCGAGAACAAATAAAAATTATTTAAAGTATTATTTTTAAAAACATTTCTTAAGAATATGATTTTAAATTTGTTTAAAATATCGAGTATAATATTTAATTTCTTAGAAATATATCTCATTTCGAAATTGAATTAAAAAAAGTATTCAAAAGTCGTAACAAATCTTATATTAATTTTAATAGTATTAAAAGTAAATAAAAAGATTTAATTATAAATATTTCTTATTACTAAATAATTTGTTAAAACTTGAATAAAGCGCTTATTACTTTGAATTATAATTCGAAGTTTTTTACAAATATATACCAAATATATTACTTCGAATTCGATAGAGTAATAATATTTTTTGACGAAAAAAATTAATTTATTTAAAAATAATACGAATTAAATCGTAGAGACTAATAAATTGAAGAAATTTAAAATCAAAATATAATTTTTTTTGAAATAAAAAACTATAATTCTAAAGTCGTTTTTAAAAGTATCGATTTTAAAAAAAAAAGATTTATTTGAATCGTAATAAATTAATATACGTTTGTTTAACAAATAAATTTAAAGATTTTTTTACGATGTTTTTTTTTGATTCATAGATTTTTATGTAGTACGCGTACCAAAAAATTTTTTCTTTGTTTTTCTCGTGATTTTTTACTCTTTTTTTTGTGTAAATATTTGTATTTTATATTATTATAGTAGTTTCAATATTTGCGCGTAAAACGATATATAAAATCGAAATCAATTTATTATTTTTAAATATATTTTTAAAGATTTTAAAATCTCGAAAAAAATGAAATTTTTAATTACTATTATTCGTTTTTCGATCGTAAATATTTCAAATTTGTTTATACGATGATCAAAGAAGTAAATCGATGAATATTTTAAAAAAGACTTTGATAAAAACAAATATAAACGCATTTTTGCGAATAAAATAAATATTTCGCGTAAGTATTGAAAGTAATCTTTTGACGTTTTTGAGAAAATGATTATATTATTAATAAAAACTTTAACGAAATAACGATATAATCGAAATTTCAAGTTTATAATTCGTTGAACGTGAATAAAAAAGTTTTTAAAACTTTAAAGAATTATTTTGAAACGTTTCAAATCGCGATAATTAATAATAGTAAATTTATTTCGATAATTTTCTCGAGTTAAAAATTAATAAAAGAATTTTAACTCGTCGATAATCGTAATATAAATTATATTTTTAAAAGTTTTTATAATCTTTTTTTAGCGCGATATCGAATACGCGTCGAAAATCGTCGTTTTGTTGATAAGTTTTATATCGATAATAAAATAAAAATATAGTTTGCTTTTGATTATTTTTCAAATTATAAATATAAAATAATTAAATTATTTATTCGAATTTGTTTTTGTTATATATAGTATCGAATATTTCGTTGATAATTTTTTAGTTTTTTGTGTTAATAAAATATTTATTGTCGACGATTTTCATATTTTGTCAATTTTCGATTAATAAAACGAGTATATATAATTCAAATAAAAAATCGATAAAATTTTTATCAATTTAATAAATTGTAAACTCGTCGATCAAAATCTCGAATTGAATTACGAACTTTAAATTTATAGCGTATATATAAACGCTATTATTTAATACGATTTTTAAAACGTCGATTAATTTAGTAATACTACTAAAAAATGATTAATTATTGTTTAGTGTTTCTCTATTTGCGAATGTAATAATTTCGTTCGAGTTTTACTCGTTTTCGTTCGAAATTAATTCGATTATATAGTAATCGTTTTTCTCGTATTTTTAGTATATTTTTAATTTGATTTTTCGTTTGATTAGTAAATCGATAAAATTTGAATTTATAACGATAACGAAGTTTACTTTATCTACGATAACGTCGTAAGTACGTACGTATTGAATATTAAATATAAATTGACGATTTTTAAATAGTAAAAAGTATATAATTAGTATTACAACGATTTCTCGAAGTAAAACTACAATATTTTTCGCGTATAGAGTTTTCTTTTTGATACGAAAGTCTTTTATAAGAACTCGAATTAATATAATTAAATTTTCGTATAAATCGATGATAAATGTACAGTTTTTATAGTCTAATTTTTTTTAGTGTAAATACAAAAATTCGTTGTTCAAAAGAAGTTTAAAATCGAAATTTTTAGTTATTTATATATGAATCTTAATTTTATTAAATACGTTTTATTTTTTAATTATTTTGAGTATATATATTGTAAAAATAATTCGTTTATTGAATTTTATTAATTCGTCGATTTTTAAAATTGTAATTGATTCGAATTTGTCGATAAATAAATTTGATGTAAATTGTATCTATTTTTTATCGATTAAAAAACGAAAATAATTAAAATCGATATATATTTTATATAATTCGTTATCTATTTTCAATTTAATTTTTATTATCGCATATATATATTTTACTATAAAATTATTCGAAGTTTCCATGAAAACTATTTTAATAAATCGTTAAAACGAGAAATTGTTTATTATAAGTAATTAAATCAAGAAAATTGTTTTTTATTCGCTATATTTACTAATTTCTCGTGTATTATTAGTATTGTATTTACCGATTTCTTCGATTTCTAATAAAAAAATTTAGTGAAATTCTTCAATTTCCAATAAAAAAATTTGATAAAATTTTTTAGTTTTTAGTAGAAAAATTTAATAAAATCGATCGATATTGTAAAAATTCTTATAAATATATTTAAATAATTAAATTCTCGATAAAATTTTTTTTTCGTATTTACAACAAAAAATTTCTTTAATAATACCAATGAAATAAATTGTATTAATAATAATCTTTTTTTCGATTAAAATCTCGAATTACATTGAATTGAAATCTAATTTTTCAATAAAAAAATATCTTTGTTTTTCTAGTTTTTTATTATAATTAATTTTAATTTCTATAGAAATATCGTAAAAATCGTTATCGATCCAATATACGTCGTCGTATTAATAATATCGTTTGAATCTATAATTATTATTATTAGATCTTTACTAATTCTCGTAAAAGTTTGATTTGTAAATAAATTTGTTGTTTTCGATTTTTTCGAATTTTATTATCGATATTAATAACGTGAGTTTAAATTTTAGTAATAATAAAATAAATTTTTGTAGTAATTTTTTATTATTAATTGATTTGTTTTATTGGAAAATTTAATTGAAAAAAAAAAATTAATGAAAGTTTATATAAAATATAAAAGATTTAAATTGCGATTTAAATTGCTTTGAATTTTAACGAGAAATTGAATTGAAATTATTTAATTTTTTGAGTTCGAAATCGCGTTTATTATTATTGTTAAATTTGATAGAGTGTTTTTTTTTTTTTAAGTTGTTTTTTTAGATTTATATTTTTATCGTTGTTTGTTTTATAAAATCTTTAATTGAAATTGTTTCAATTGGTATCGAAAGAAGTATACGAAGTTTTGAATTTATATTGTTAAAGATTTAAAATAATTGTTAAATAAATTTGTTAAAATTTATTGTTTTCGTAGTACGAATAATATTTAATATGTATTTTCGAACGTTTTTTTTATCGCGAGCGTTATTTTTTGAATATATTTGCTTTGAAAATTTGTATAGAGTCGTAATTGAAATTATTTTGAATTTGCGAGTAAATGTATCGATTTATATAGAGACGTTATTTTGATTGAATTTAAAACTTTTTTTTTCGAGTTCGAATAATTCGTTAAAGTATTATATTAAGATTGTATTATGGAAACAAATATAGAAATTTTGTTTGATGATTGAAGTGCGTAGTTTGATAGTACTATTTTTAATTTGGTTTACGAAGAGATAAATATCGCGCTAATAAATATTTTATTCGATTGTAATATAGTTATTTTTATTGTAAGAAAAATTTAAATTTGAATCAAAGTAATTTATGTTTTTTAGTTTTTATTTTGTATTGATAAAATTTTTATTGGTAAAATTTCGATTATTATTATTATTATTACGATCGCAATTGGAAGTGTAGCGTTTATTATTGTTATTATCGCGAGTAAAAATGTGACGTTTATTATCGTTTGCTATGTTTCGCATTTGAGTTTAAAGAGTAGTAAAGATAATATTTTGTATTTGTATTAATATTTCGAGTGTAAAATTATTTTATTGGTTATTGTAATCGTTATTTTCGATTTCGAGTATTTCGAGTAATAAATTAATCATTTTTTTAAGTATTTTTTTTCGATATGTGAAATTGAAATTGTGTATTTTTTTTGTGATATTACTTGAAAGAATCGTACGAGATTAATGTTTTATTTTAAATTTTAAAAAAATCGAGTACTTTTTTCTCGTGACGTTGAGATTTTTAAAGTTTTTAGAGTTGTTTTTTTTTTTATTTTTAAATGTGTATTTCGATTTTCGAGTTAATATAATGATTTTGACGATTATAATAAATTTTTTAAAAATCGTATTAAAATTAGTTTTATTTTGAATTTATACGTTCGAAATAAAAATGTTTTTTAGTTTTATCGAGATTTTTATATTTCGTGAAATCGAAATAATTTTAAAGACAAAATTAAAACGAAATAAATGAGAGTTCGAAAAGTATTAAATAATAAATTGAATAATTTCGATAGTTTGAGATTCGAAATCGCTAGTGTATTTGTGTTTGATTCGTTGAAACTCTTGAAAGTCGTATGCGATCTCGACGATGTTTTGTGCGATTAGTATATTAATTATTAAGAGGTAAAACGACGAGTAAAAAACCGTTGAAATCGCGTTTTGAAACAAATATAAAGTCTTAAAACGAATAAATTGGTATTGCTACTATTTGTTAGAAAAGTAGTGTGTATAGTAAAGGATGATCTATTCTGTAAAGCTACGACATGAGAATTAGATTTGATAGATTATACTAAACTAGACTAAACTATATTATTTGACTTCGAGTCTTTTCACGTAATAATTACGTTTTATTTTGTAATTACAAATTTTAAATTCGAAAAATAAAATATTTAATATTTTTAATTTTATTTAATATTATAATTTATAAAATTAAATATAAAATTTTAATTATTTTTTATTAATATAATATATATTTATCGAACTCGTTATTTATTTTTTTGATTATATTATAAAATTTTTAATATTAATTTTTTCGTTTTTTTTGAATATTAAATTAAATATTATTAAAATTTTAATAACGTATTTTTAAAATCTCGAAATTTAATACAAAAAATATAATTAATTTTATTTTTAAAAATATTTTTTTAAATTTTAATTATTAAATAATTAAAAAATTATAATATAATTATAAATATTAATATAAAAATACTATTTATTATTTTAATATATTTATATATTATTTTATTTCGATTTATTTTTATTAAAAAACGTAAATAATAAAATATTTTTAAAATAAAAATCTCGAAAAAAATTTTATATTTCAATATAATTTTTTTTTAGAATTATTAATTGTTTAAAAATCGATTATTTTTTGATATTTATTTTTAATAATTTTATTAAAATCGAATTTTATAATATTAAAAATATATAATTTATATTATAAAATTAAAAAAGTTTGTATTTAATTTAATATTAATTTATTTAAATTCGTTAATTTTTAAAATTAATTTCGAAATTTATATAATTTAAAAAAAGTTTTATTTCAATTTTAAAATATTTTATTTATTTTATATTAATTAAAAATTTCGATCGCGTATTATAAATAGTTTTTGAAGTTATTATTTTTATTTAATATATTTTATAACGTAAAAAAAAATTATAAAAAATAAAAAATATTAATTTATAATTAAAATAAATAGTAAAATATTAATTTTTTTAATTATTTTATATTAAAAAACTTTTAAAAATAATAATAAAAATAAATATTAATAAACTTTAAAAAATTAATTATAATTTTTATTTTATCGAAGTTATATTTTAAAATATTAATAAATATAATACGCAAAATTTTTAAATTTATATTTATTTTATTAATAAAATAAAAACTTTATTTAAAAATAATTCGAAAAAAAAAATTTTTAATTTATTAATTCGACGAATTTTAAAATAATTTATAATTTAAATTTTAATATTAATATTCGTTAAATTTAAATTTTATAATAAAATTTGTTTTAATGTAAATATTTAAAATATAAATATATTGCGATTATCGTATTAAACTTATATATATCATATAATTAAAAAAACGTAAAATACGTTTTTTTATTCGTAAAAAATACGAAAAAATAAAAAAAAGAGATTAATAAAACAAAAATAAAAATAAGTAGTGTATTTTAGGATTCTCTTGTCTTATTAAAGTGCACGTAGTAAAATAATAATTGGTAATTGTATTAATTTAAGTGTAGTATCGATAACTCCTATTTATCGAATTTCAAATCTTTCAACGTCTGGAAGTGACGTGAAAACCAGGAGAGATCCTTCGGTTTGGATGATCTGAGACAGCTAGTTTCGGAGGTCCCGCAATAAAGTACGAGATCATCCTATCTTCGCTAGGACGGTGAGAGATCGGTAGTGGACGAAGCCAGTTCGCTTACGCTCCCTTGCGGGTTCCTAGCTTAGCCTAAGACAATCGTCGGACAAAGTAGCGACTAAGACCGCTGAATCCGGGGGGCATCACATCTAACACTGCATTTGAGCTATAAAACAAAGTCCAAATATCCCATATCTCAAAATTTCACCATACCCAATCTTTAATTCTAGACACATTGCACAGAGTTTTCAACGCAGGTTCGCCCTTCCATCCTTCTTTTGTCCTCCACCTCCACCACCATTTCCATCACTCGTCTCATTTTTCCCACCTCCACTTCGACCACTACTCGTCTCATTCTTCCCAAAACCAGGCTCAGTCCCATTCCAAATCATCCCAGGCCACCCCTTCCCACCCCCAATATCCCCAGTAGGAGAAGGCCGGGGATTATGTGTATGCGTATGTGGCTTCTTATGCATTTTAGTTGGAGAAGGACGAGGAGAGCGTGTTCGCTCTGCTGGAAGTGGAAGTCGAGTTTTAGAATCTGGTCCCCAGCCTAGCTGACCAGTTGGACTCGGCCCTAAACTTTTCATCGGCTGCTTCCCATTCCCATCCCCACCGCCACCATCGCCACCTCCAAACTTCCCGGTTGGCGAAGGCTCGGGGCGCTTGACGGGTGCAGAAGGCTTCCCGCCTTCATCACCACCTTTTCCTCTACCTGTAGCTTCAGGGCGCGAACTGGATGTTGGTAGTGTCTTAGGAGTTTTGTCATTCCCAGGTCTAGGACCGCCGAAGAGATCTGGACCGGGTGGGTTGTTACCTCCATGCCCTGAGCTGGGCCCGTCCTTTCGGTGTAGATCGGCATGATTCGCGAGTCTGAGGTTTAGTGACTCGTGCCTGGTAGCTCATGTTAGCATGCTTCGTCCAAGGAGGTAGAAAGTCTGAGTTTTTACTTCTGGACTGCTGGAAGAGCAGATGCGGTGGTGAGGAGGAAGAGCAGGACGTTGGCGAGGGCGAACTTCATCTCGAAGGTTGATGATGATAGTTGCTTGGACTGGATCGAACTTCGTGAAGATGCCGAGGCCAGACCAAAAACTTCTTGGAGTCGGGTCGAGATATACTCCTAGCCGCGTCAGCACATGCCAGACTGCATTCCTGGTGGAATTGCCACCTCGTCAGCACGCCTCTCCCAATAATCCAAACTTCAACGTGTATGCGTAACAAAGCTCTCTTCACCAATTTGCACTCGCTAACTTGTCATTCAGAAACTGATTGAAATGAGACAAAGGAGGTATCTTGAAATGGTCACAAAACATTACATTCAAACCCAATCAGCAGGCATCTCTAAACAAATCATCAATCATAACTCACAATTCATGGCCCCCACCCCTACACAATCCCTCTCTAGCCCCTCTTTGCCGCCTTCGTAGCACCCTTAGCATTCTTCGCTGCTCCATTCCCAGCAGCTGCATCAGTTCCTGCCGCAGCACCAGCACCAGCACCAGCAGCTCCCTTCGCCTTCCCACCAGCCTTCAATCCATTGGCGACTTGACCAACAATTGCTCCAGCGATGGGTATGCCTTTGAGTCCATCAGCAACTTGGCCGGCGATGTTCCCGGCTGTTGAGACGCCGCTGTCTGCAGCTGCTGCATTTGCGCGGATTTCGAGGTTGGTCAGCCGTTTGCTGATTTGTGTCAGTGTTAAAGGAGATGGGGTAGAGGGGGGAAATGAAAGAGAGGTAAGTGGAGTGACGTACGAGGAAATTGTGGGGATAGCTGATGCTGTTGCCAGGAGGCAGAGAGCGATGGTTGATACCTGATTTGCATTTTGTTGGTCTTGGTGTTGTCCTTTCTTGGATGCGGAAAGTGTTATGTGATATGAAAGAGCTTTGTCAGATTACGAGCTTGAATGATTTGAGACCTTGAGGTTTGCTTGTTGCTTGGTTGAATGATCGAGAACATCTCGAGGCTACTTCTCTCCATTCTTATACTTCTTCCCCAAGTTCCTAGCACTGAGAGTGTCGTTAACCAATCACCTACCACAAAATGTAGGTGGTTGGACTATCGCAATTGTTTCAAGACACTTCGTACTCGACTGAACGCCTCGGGCTCGCCTACCTCGGTCACACTCATACATTCATCACGTTTTGACGATGCGAGGAGCGCGGCTCAATCATTTAGCCGCCCAAATTTCCTCTTTCGGGTACCGATGTGAGTCTTTGAGATCTGTTTTCAGGTGTAAGCGCGCTGTCAGTGGAGATGACACACCATTTTTAAACTCAAACCATGACCAAGATCGTTGAATTCTCGTCATCAGATGAATTTTGCGAGAGTAACTGGTTGCAAACTGGCGGCTTCGACATGGAGATGATCTGCCGAAGGATTGTAGATGGTTTGAAGAACGGAGACAGATCTTGTCGTGAGTTGTAGCTGGCCCGCAACAAAGTTCTCGCGAGAGAATCGATTTCGAACTGGCGTATGTATTGTGACATGCTTTTCAACACATTAAATCGAGAGATGATGTAGCCGGGGAGGACACACCTTCCGCACTTACAGTGCCGAACGCAAGAAGCGAGTCAAACCAACTCGAACGGCACCCTCTTGCTGTGCTGTGTGAATAGACTTTGACTTCCTGAGCATCGACCTAGTCCAATTCTCCTCCAGCAGCCACCACACTCAACATCGGGTACGACGACCAAGAAATACTTCCAACTTGGGTATGTCAACGCAATTTCACGTCCAAAATCGTCGTCCCGCTCATAGTACTGAGGTTGAACGTCCCTGGCCACAACAAAGAGACCTCGACATGTGATCCCAGATGGATATTTCTCGTCCAATTTATCAAGGAACACGGTGACTTTGGCCCCAGATTTGTCAAAAAAGGCGACGCCTGATTCTTCATTTCGCAGGTTGAAGGTCTCGAAATCCGCTTCTACGGTGAGAGAAGCGTGCACGACTTCTCCCATAGGGTTGTTTGCATCTTTGGGAGTTATATCACAGCCAACAAACTTGATGTCCTGGTGGCGAACGAGACTCGGTGAAGAACGCGAGCCTATTACTGTGACATACAACACCGGAAAGCACGTCGAAACCCACGACCAAGATGGGCCAGGATACACAGACTTCTTGTGTCGAAATTGTCTCTGGTTTTGGTCAACATACCACAGCAAGCCATCTCGAAGGTCTTCTTGCCAAAGTCCGGCAATATATGAGTAGCCCGTATTGGCCTGGAAGATGGAAGCGAGGCCTGACAGGGCTGGCAATTTGTCGGTCGGCTTGGTCAGGTAGCACCGTGTGTACTCCACCACGATAATATGCCAATATGATGGAGGAGATAGTGGCATTGAAGGAGACTCTCCACGAGGAAGAATGAGGCAGTTCTTGACATCCGGACATTCGTAACTGGTGTACGAATACTCGGACGGCCTGTACGTTTTGACTCTCGGGCTTCCTTCCCTTACAGTGCAAGCTAGACATTCCCAGAAGATTTCTCCTTTGCTGTAGAACAAAACACGAGGGGAAAGCAGTCTCTCTTGCAGTGCCCAAGCTCTGTGGCATAACGGCGATTGCTTGAAGACCGCTTGCTTATCTCCTAGAACTGGTGACTTAAGTTCTTCTACGACAATATCTTTGGCAGGAGAAGTTTTCCTTGGTGAGAGAATCCGTTGATGGCAGTCGGTTGAATCCAAAATAACAATCGTGAGGTACGCATATCGGTACACATCGCCCATCTTCGAAGCTTCTCGAGCCCAGTCTTCTTCAGAGTCTTGAATGATACACAATGAATCGATCCAAAGGTACTTTATCTTCAATCGTCGAGTAATGAACACAGCATCTTGAAACATTTCAGGTAGCGATTGCAAAGGTATCTCGCGGAGTCGGTTCTCCAACGTCGCGGCTTTGGTGACCAGAGGCTGAGCGCTCCCCCAGCAATGGCTCAATGTCATATACGGCTCGTCGATGCCATGTGAGACACGAAGCCGTGGAATTGAACCACTCACGTCAATCACTCGCGTTGGGAAGAACTTATGTTCCCCTTGGTAGCAGTGATGGTCTCGAATACAGAGACTGAGCCAGCCGCAGATGAGTCTGAAGGTGGCGTCCGAGGATGGATCATCCTGTAAAGCACGTGGCTGCGAGCCATAGAAATACTGGTAATAATCTAAGCTCGTCAGATAGATTCAATGTCATCTCGAATGGACTCGCCTAATCCTTTCAAGTCATCTAGATACCCAGTCGCTGTCACAGTCTTGTCCACAAACCAGAGCAGTAGGTGAGGGATTTTCCTCCGAAGTTCTGATGGATCAGTCAACACTGGAGGCTGAGCATGATCCTGCAAAGCAATTCCCCATTGCTGTTCTACAGCGTGACAGAGCCAACATCCTTTCGCGGCTGAAGATCTCAATCGCTGGTAGTTCGCGTGATGCCTGGCCTTTCCCCAGAGTCGATACTTGAGGGCTTTGCATCGCCTGCACAACTTGAGGCCAATGACAGGTCGTTTGTATCCCTGTACAAGAGAGGTTTCGAAATCTGGAGTGAGGAAGATGTATATCGCAGCGCCAGGAAACCAGATTGGGGACAGTACGAGTAAGGGTATTGCGACGAAGAAGCCGCACCATCCGACTCGCGCTTTTCGAAGCGCGAAGGCATCGTCTAACCAATCTCGAATGGCACCTTTTTGCGACATCTTGGATTAAGCAACAAAAGAGTCGAGGGATGTTACAGAATATGTTCAAGGTTTTGTCTTGAGCGATGTTGAGGACCGAAGTTAGGCTGAGAAAGCCACGCCCGATTGATGAGTGGAAGGCGCGATCTGCATCCTGCCAGAACGCCACATTGTAACGCTGTGCAGCTGCCGTCACTAGGCAGGCTTGGATTCATTGCGATACGGTTGGCAAGTCTCGACTTTTGGGAGAATCAGTATCGAAATGGACGTGATAACCTGATGTAGAGGAGAAGAGAAGGTTGATGCCTTCCAGCTGAGAAAGAGCACAGGCCTCGAAGTCGGCGTGTCGGCGGCCTGTCACCGACATCCTTTCCCCAGTGCACTGTAACTTTAGCGACGAACCACCGAACTCCAACTCCCCTTCTCGACATGGGAAGGTAGTAACAAGAGATACCTCCACATGGCTCTTTTGGGTCTTGTAATTGGAATGAGTACAATTTAACTCCCTTTCTGAGTACATTGGAGGGCAAGTCTGGTGCCATTCAGCCGGAGAATATATATTTAGAAATATATTCTTTTGCTGACGCTAGGAATAGCGAATCTTCACTTCATTAGTCGACCGCACTGAGTAGCTTGGGGTGTGCGGCGGCGAGACAGCTTGGATCGGGGAAAGCTAAGGCTATGCTACGCTAATGCCGAGCCGAGTCTCTTTACGAGTTCATACAGAGACCGGTGTAGAGCGCGCAAAGGTGTCGGTCCGCCGAGAACAGCAGGCCTAAGGTACGTGTCGTCCCGTGTGAAAGCAGGTTGTGTAACAGACCTCCCCCAGAATGAAGCTGTACAGGACTTTGAATAGGGGTCTAAACCTGTAAGTTCTTCCATATCAAATAGAAACGGCCAGCAGCAATAGCGTATATTAAATTTATCCATGTTAAAAGGCTCGTAGTTGAACCTTGCTCTTGCCTGGCTGGCCGGTCCGCCTCACCGCGTGCACTGGTCCGGCCGGGTCTTTCCTTCTGAGGAGCTGCATCCCCTCACTAAGCGTGTGTCGGGGAATCAATTTAGCGATTGATACGCTGAAAATTTAGTGGGTGACCGCTAACCGAATGCCTGTACTTGTAACTCGCTATCAATTGAACAGCCTCCCATGAGATATCGAACAAGAACTTTGAATTATTATATAGACAAGCCCAATCAACAGGCATATGTCCTTATTACTACATATTTACAGAAAATTAACTTCCTCATCTCTCTTTTCATACATCCCCCAACTCCTCCTCAAATCGCTGTCCCAATACCATTCCCAGCCTGTCCACCGCCTCCATTTCCCCCATTCAGCGGCGGGGGTGCTACACTCCTCCTAAACGGATTCAAACTCCTTCTCTGCGCCTGCCCCTGACTGCTCGGCACCTGCCCAATCACTGGAAACGGACTCACACTCATAAAACTATCCTCCAACCACGTCGTAAACTTCGGCGGGCGTTCCGGATGCTCAGGATCATACGTAAGGGTGTTATAGGTATTCTTCCTCACCAGCCCCTCCCTCGGCTTTTCGTTTTGCATTTGCCCTCCTCTCATATTGACCATCTCACCCTGTCGTTCTCTCTGTAATGGGTTTCCGGAACCTAAAACGGTGTTCCCATCTTCGTCCATACCGTTCGCAGTCACAGTCCTCGATTCATCGCGCGGAGACCACGTCTTTGCTCTTCCAGCGGACGAGGGTCCAGGGAACGGAAACTGAGGAGATGCTGTCTGCATCATAGCAGGCGTCTGCGGTACATTGGCCGTAGCCCACGTCTTCCTCGCCCCCTGAATCGGCATCTCCGTACTAATAGTGCTCCTCGCATCCCCACCCTCTCTATTCCATGTCCTCCTCTCATCCAGACTCTTCCCCCTACTATTCCCTCGACTCCAAGCCGTTCTCCCTACCGGCATTGGGAATTCTGAGAGTGATGGTCCGCCTCCTTGGCTGTCGTCTGAGTTGTGGCGGATGCGCATGATTTTTTCTTTGAGGGCTAGTTGGCGGGCTTCTCGGCGGCGTCGCCGGTATCGGGCGATGAGGTAGTAGGCTAGGATGGAGAGGATGGAAGAACCAAGGATCGCGAAGGTGATGGCGAGGGCGAATTTAGTGGTGTTCATTGCTGCGACGCGGTTTGCTGTTATGCTTGCTGCCGCTTGTTGCTGTTTCATGTTAGTATAACTTCGGGAGGGAAAGGGGGACAGCGAGGAGGAGGAGACTCACGCTCAGAGAAGATACAGACGCCTGAGCCTGTGCTATCGCGAATGTAGCTGTAGCTCGAGCATCACTGGCTGCCGCATTTGCGCTCGCAACTGCTGAATTCAGACTTATGGCCGCTGCATTTGCACTGCTTTGGATTGAGGACAAGGCACTTTGTGCTGATAGCACACTCTGACTAGCACCACTCTGCGCCGCCGCGATTGCCGATGAAGCGGAAGAAGATATCGAGGAGAGTGACGACGCTACGCTCGAACTCGCTGTAAGAGCTGACGAAGCCGTGGAGTCTGCTGAGATGATAGCGAGGGACGCTGAGCTCTGAACGCTCCGCTGAGCGTTCGTAGCTGATGTCAAGGCGATGTTGGCAGACTGTAGTAGGCCTTGTAACGTAGCGATGCTCGCCGCTGCTGTTGACGAGACGCTGGCGACTGATGCAGCGCCAACACTTTGTGCTGAACTAACGGCTGAACTACATTCTGGAAGGACGCCGATGATCTGTGGTAATGGCGACGCCTTGCGAGGATTGAGTGATGGTGGCGGCGTGATGACACTGACTGTCGTTTTCGTGGATTCGACATCGCCTTGTTCGAGGTTGGCGAGGAAGTCTCGATGACTCTTGATGAGAATGTTGGTTTTCGTGACGACATTCCCAAATGTTTCAGCAGGAAGAAGAATTGCTGGTCCCCTTGACTGAACGACATCAGGTAAAGACATGTCAGACGTTGGTCATGACTGGGGCAGTTTAACACCGCGAATCCTCCTCTCGAGCATTAAGCATTAATTCGTAAATATCAATCAACTCTTTCGAACACAACCACGGAGAAAGCCTTGCCATCAAAAAGAAAAGAAACCCAAAAAATTCAAATACGGACCAGCCAGCGTGTCGTTGATCAAAAATCGCACCAGAAGAGGAAGCACCAAAGGGAAAAAGGGCAGACAGCAAGTATCGAAGCACTCGGTCTCCGGCGAGGGACTGTAACAGGAATGGACCACCAACGTTCAATTCGATACTTCCGGCACCCGATAAACCTCAACACCAAAACATCGGATAGTCGGCCTGCATGAAAGTGGACACAGATTGACTCCCGGCATCCCAGAAGTGAGGTGCACGGGTTGAACGTTCTGTCGCGAGGCGATCCTGAGGCGGGTGGGTGGGTGGTGTGTTTCTGGTTTCGAAACACTGTTGACGCAGGGTTTGAGGCAGGCGATGCACGAGACGCACCATTTTCTTGGAAATGGTCACGTACAGTGATCTGGAAGTCGCAAACGTGGTCTCGCGCGCCATGTGTCTATCGGAGATTTATGCGCTGATGAATGAAAGGAGATATCCTTTCGATGGAAAGGGAGAGGAAAACTTACGCGAGAGGTTCCAGGGGGAGTTGTCTTTCTTTTATAGGCCGTGTCTGCCGTTAGGCAATGGGTCTGTGGTAGTCTGACCATCCTCCCCTTCTGTCCCCGGCGGTTACACTTACTCGCTCTGTTCGCCTCTCCCCTAGGGGATCCTACTACTAGGAGCTTTCATTGAGGGTTCCAGGGGGAACAGTGTCAGTTCGCAGTGCACGTGATTGTGAGACATCTCCCCTTCTCCCCTCGATTGTGGGGAGAGGAACGCGAGTCGAGTCCACAATTTCCTCCCAGTATTCTGTCAATCAATCAGAAATCGCCCCAAAACAGTGGTTAAGCCTCAGCCAAGGGAGAGAAGGACAGAGACGCAGTACCTCCACACCTGGGACTTTGGCACGAAGCATGAGAAGATCTTGAACGACATCCAACCAGATTCAACCTATCCCTGCTATCAAGCCATGTATGATCGCTATTAGTGAGTGGCTTCTCCCTTGTGGTTGTGAGATGAACCATAGCTGATCTTCCTCTTGTACTTGGGGACTAGAAAGAACCCATCGCATTTGTAGGGTGAAAATGAATCTAGGAGTGGGAGAACCATCGTGCTTAGATTTCTCAATTATATTACTAACAGTAGAGAGTGCCATCATTGTTTTGGACGAAAGCGCCTGTATAATTAAATCAGTTTGAAACAGTCTCACAACAGAAAGAGGAGAAAATCACGAACCAAAATCGATCTCAGTATCAACATAATTCTTTGCAAAATCCTTGCACTGACCAATCAGGAAAATACTGCCAGATTGATAGCTTATGTAGGAACTGCAACTCGAACTGAAGGAATCCCTAAGTTCCAAGTCAACAGACAATTACGACTTGACAGAGTCTTCGAGTATTTAGAGTTGCATACCCGGGATGCACCATTCTTCCATTGGAATTTCCGATGCACTGATCCAGGTTGATTACAGCTGCCTGAGGGAGCCCGCTCTTCTTGTAACAGGTTGCAAAATAGCACGGGGCCTTGTAGCTAAGACCGGTGCATCTGTGGACGATGTCAGTAGGCTATTATGAAAATTGGACATGGAGGAACTTAGAAAAGGGAGACGGACGAATTGATGAAGTTCAGCGCACCATCGGTGCCATCAGAGCCTGGCAAAGCTGCTGCTGATATCGTAGCAGTGCCCATGAAGGCGGTTATAAGTGCGGGCTTGATGAGCTGCATGATGGTAAGGTAGATTGATGAAATAAACAGAGGGAGCGACTAAGGATGCGAGAGATCTTCTTGACATTAGCAAACAGGCAACACGGAAAAGAAATTACTTATCGATCGAGACAGTACTGCATTTTCGCACGTGTGGCTACACTTGTGCTACGTAGCTTGGAGCTCATGGAGTCGCCGTTAGTTAGAGTGACATAACTATAGACTCGGCTTGCCGTACAGCGATACACAGATACAAAGAGACGAGGAACTAAAGCAAGCGGAGGTGCTACAGATAGGCCGGACTCTCTCAACAGGTAACCCTCTCTTAACTGTCCGAATTAACGTAGGTAGCATCTCCCAGAACCAATTACCTTTGCCTCGAGTATATATGAGAAGGCCCAAAATCTCTAGAGTAAGACGCGGCGTCTTTCTGGTGTCTGTGGTACGAAGCCGTTGTTGGCAACTTGGCGAGATCTCACCTTCATTCTGAGATGCATATGACCTACGCTGACATCTCTTATACCTAGGGACTAGACCCGGTTTTCGCAGAGCCGGTGGTACAGCAAAACTTTTTTTCCCCCTCGCGTTAGGGACTTGGGGCCACTAGATAGTGCGACAAATAGACCTAGATTATTTCAGGCTCTACCACTTCGAAAGTAGTATCTTCACCAAAGATCATCGTCCCCGTGATCCTCGAGAACTCCAGCGCTTGTTCAGCGAGCCTGTCCTTGCCTCGCAGTTTATATAAATTTCGAAGAGTCACCTAGGCAATTGGAACCCCATCATGAGGCACACCCCACTTGCGGATGACGATCTTCGAGCCACTCAGATTAGAGAGGCTAGTGCCATCCATAACGAAGCCTACACTCTCAAAAGCAGCTAATATACGACCCCCCGCATCATTTGAAGGTGTACGCCTGACCACGTCCGCAGTAATAGAGAAGTGGAGAGCGAATATATGGAACCTTGTTGAAGGATGTACATATGTCTTGTTCTGCGCACAGTGTCTTAAAGTCAGCATGCCACTCACACTTTGTGAAATAGATATTGATATCCCTGACATGTTGAGACATAACGGACACGCCAGTCTGTCTACTCCACGCCTATAACTGGCTACAACTATGATAGAATAGTTCAAAGAGAAAATTTACCAGTTACTTGACAATGCCCTCTTTGCCCTTAGTGTTCGAGCTCGGTACTGAAAAGCTCTGCATACGTTGTCCTCTCTGTTTCTTGACAGCGACAGATGTCTCTCGATTATCGATGCACAAAGTACAACCGCACTGGAAGCTCCAGCTTTTTAGTAGCGTTTCGTTCATCTTTGGGGGATCAGCAAGAGTGACATAGCTGAAAGTAAGCTCCGTATCAGCAGGTAAATCTCTCGCTGCTCTGATGATCTGCATGTCGCTGATGAAGGCGGGCCTGCAAGTTGAGTCGCATGAACGATTGATGTATAATGCTAGTATCCAAAGGCCGGTCGTTCTAGAAGCTAGACTTTCACGCTTGACCCATTTCTTAGAACAATTTTTGATTAATTGAGAGATTTATCTTTTGAGTTGTATTATTTTTCCCTGTAATCGAGAAGAAATGCCTTGGGAGTTAGTGTCAGTTGAGAACCCGTATTCAAGCGATATTGGTGGAGAGTGCACTGAGACAGTGATCAATGTGGGAATGAGGTCTCACGCTCGATCGAGCATCGGCTCATATGGGTTGTCTCAGCCGGACTGGATGCACTAGTGAATTTACTTTATTAAGGGAACATTCCCACTTAGCTAGATGGGCAGATTAGACATCACAATACTACTCCTTTTGCTTTCTTAACTGATAGTTAGGTACTTACGTGTGAGTATGACTGTCAATAACACGGGCATTCAATATTCCTCCTGGAATCTGGGAAGGGGTACGAAATGGAAGGTGTGATGACATGGTAATCTCAATATCGAGGCGATGGGAGACTGAAAACAAGAATCGAGTACCTGGTTTCGAAGACTCTACGCAACATTGTAAGCGGTCATAACAGTTGAAGTTTAGTGAGGGGTATGCTGAAGTTCCAGCAGACTCGCTAAACTTCAGCGTGGAACCGCTATTTTTCAATGTTCACCGTCACCTCGATGAAGAATAGTGCTCTATTTTCTTCAGTGGATATGATCCGAAGCCTCAGCAAGTACGAAAACGAACCTCAGCCAAGACATCCAGACGGCATCGTCGATCATACGTGACCAAGTATTGGAACAATGGGGAATTGGGACGACGATGACGACATAGTACCCCGCTGTCAGAGCTTTCCACGATACGTATGCAGAGGAGTTTGAGATTAATTCCAGAGACGGAATGGGTGCGAGATAGATTGCTTCTTGAAAGTTCGTTAAATGTCATCGTCTGACTAACACCGAGGACTCGAGAGGGAAAATTCAAGTCAAAGCGAGCGACCAAACTTCCTTGACACGACTTTGACTAAGCATGAACGAACGAAAACTCTAGGCACTTGCCAAATATGATAAATTATCTTCTGAAAGCATACTTTCAACTCAACGCAGCAAACGCGTCAATTCGTCAATATACCACCCATCAATTGCTACAAATTACATTAAGAAGAACCCCCCCCCCCCTGCCTTCTTTCCCCCATTTCCCTCCCTTTCCTCCAAACCAATTATCCTCCCCTCATCAATACTCCCTAAACAACGCAATCGTATCAACAAACCCATCGAAATTCACAGAATAAGGCGCAATATCCACCCCACCAAGCGTAATCAGATTCGTCGTTCCCACAGTACTATACCCATAAACCGCAACACTCGCCGCCGAATACGTATCCACGCTGAAGATCTTACTCTGACAAGTCTCCCCATTCCCCTGATCAGAACAATGAACGTTATTGTTACTGAAGAAACTGTAAAGTCCCTGGCCGTAGATCGTAACATTGTGTGATTGAGTAACGTGCAATCCCCATCCTGATTGTCCAGTGACGAAAGTTGGGTCTGAATAGGCGGCGTTGGTAGGGAAAGGAACTGTTGCGTCGGGGTTGGGTTGATAGTATGCTGTTTCTGTTTGGATGAAGCCCATGACCAGGTCTCCCGTATTGGCAAGACTATACTGGTAGAGAGAATGATGCTCAACTGCAGTTCCGTAAAGCCAGTTGTTGCCTTCAACACTCTCGATCAAAAGACCGCGTCCTGCGTAGATGGTGATCTGTGTGAGCGCCGGATCCTCAACATCATGATCCGCAACCCAGAGCCACACATTCTCCATGTACAACCCTGTAGCGAAAGACGTGACATGCATGCTCATAAACGCCGCTTCACATTGAGCAGGTACATTCGCGTTGGTAATAGTCGTTGCGTTCGTAACTGGACATTCAGCAAGCTGCAAATTCGACCCAGCAAACCCTCCCACGCGCGTATGCACATCCCACATCCCGGCAGGAGTCGAGGAAGCGAGGTTCCATTCTATGAGGATGGCTCCTGCTTGTGCGCCTTGAGAGGAGACGATCATGTCCGACCATTCGATTGTGCCGACGTCTCCTGGTTTTCCCACCTGGATAACTGGTTTGGGGGCGGTTTTGTAGGCGAAGAAGGATCCGGAAGAGAGGATCACGGCGTAGGCTTCTCCAACGACTTTGATGCTGGGTGGGAAGTAGATGGTGGTTGTCACGAGGTAGTCTCCTGAGTCGAAATAGACAACTTGGCCTGTTGATGCGGCTTTGGTGAGGACTGCTTGGATGGCAGCTGAGTCGTCGGTTTTGCCGTTGCCAGTTGCACCTGCTGAGCGAACGCTGAGGAAAGAGGAAGCTAAGAGGCTTTCGTACTGGGGCTTGGAACGGGAGTAGTAGTTGGTGCCAGAGAGAAGACTTGGTACACGAGCTGTTGGAGTGAACGGTCCCTGGAAGTTGACTGGACCAGTTGCTCCATACTTGTGTCCTTGTCCCCAAGCGGCGATGGTCGTTGATGCAGCAGATCCAGCAAGGAAAACAGAGCTTCCAGAACCTTGGACAGTTGTTGTAACATTTGTCAGGCGCACGTTCTCGAGGATCAAGCTACCACCAGTGTCGGGGGCGTTATTTGTAAGTGTATGAACAGTTGAGACACCAACAGGTGTATTGGTGATGTCGCTATCAATGACCACAATGGCGCCAACTGATTGGTTGCCACCGCTGACTGAAGTCATGTCGATACCGATCTGGCAATTATTGATACTGAGGCCCTTGTATGTCCAACTCCAGTCGAACCCTTGGAAGATGGCCGTGGCGACATTATTGAAGGTAAGGTTTCGCATGGTGAATTGCCTGAATAGTTAGCAAGTGAAGAGAGATATCTCAGGCAGACTTACTGATTGGCAATGAACAATCCTTGGAAACCGCCATTGAAGATCAAATCCGTCATGAAGCCTCCAGATCCACCCTCGATGAAGATACCTTGGTGTTGATTGCCCGCAGCAGTAGACATCTTGAACACAATGTTCTGGAGAGAAGTGGCTTGTGCTGTAGGCCAATGGATGGCAGCGACCGAAATACTTCCCGGGATAGAAGTGAGATCGATAATGAAGTTGCGAATTTGTCTCCAGAATACATTTGTTGAACCATATCCAAGTGCACCTCCTGCCTGGTACTGGTTGCCATCAATGAGCCACCTCGTCGTGAATGCAGGGGCTGCCTTGATCGTAGGGATACAACCTGGGAGCGGGTTTCCGATGATCTGAGTGTAGTAGTAATCGATGATACCAGGGTTCGAGACAAGATATGTGCCATTGGGGAAGTACACAACAGCTGGTGTGGTTGTAGATGATCCGCAAGACCCAGGAGCACATCTGTTTCCGCTTGAAATGGCGTTGTTGATGGCCACAGTATCATCAGTCGCTCCGTCACCCTTCGCGCCGAAGTCCTTCACGTTTCGGAACACTTGGTATGTGCCAGGAGCAGCGTTGAAAGGAGCGATGCCTTGATGTTTGATGCTTTCCATCCAGTATCCCGAACATACTGTCGGCGAGGGGGTTGCGGACGAGGTTGATGAGGAGGAAGTCGATGATGTCCTGCGAATGGTAAGCACGGTTCAAAGAGGGGCAGATCTGCGGACTACTCACTTGCTTGATGTGCTGCTCGTCGAACTTTTGCTGGAGGTGGAGGAAGTGCTGCTATCATTTAGCCACCGAGAGCTTTTCCACGGGCTAGCAAATCCACTTACGTGCTTGAACTTGTTGAGCTAGCCTTGCTGGAAGCCGATGACCTGCAATTGTTAGGTCATTTCGCGTAAACACTGTAGGGGGACTGCTTACGATGATATGCTGCTGGTACTTGAAATCGAGCTGGATGATGACCTGAGAAGTATTAGTGCATGTAAAAAGACAAAGCATCGATCAACTGACTTAAAAGAGCTGCTCGAGCTGGACGAGCTAGATTTAGAGCTCGTGCTAGTGTTCGAACTTGATGAAGACGTCCTGCAAGGTCAGCTTAACCATTTCCACCAAGGCCAAAGAATGTCCATCACGTACGTTGAAGAGCTGGAGCTAGATTTGCTGTTGCTCGATGTAGAACTGGAAGTCCTGTATCACTTAGGGGATTGTTCAATCGTTGGCACAACGATGTTTGAGCACTTACGATGAACTGCTACTCGTTTGGGAACTTGATGAGCTCGTTTTGCTAGCAGAAGATGAAGATGAAGACGAAGATGTCCGGCTGCTAGAGAAAGGCCTGAGAATAATCAGCATGATGAAATGTTGGGAAGTGGGATTGCGACTCACTTGCTTGAGCTGCTGCTTGACAAAGAAGAGCTTGATTGAGAACTTGAGCTGCTCAGGCTTGAGATCGTCTGACTTGAGGATACACTGCTCGTTGAGCTAGACTCCGAAGCAGATGAGGAACTACTCAGGCCCGAGCTTGAGAGACTCGAGGAAGATTGTGAGCTCGTGGGGCTGGTCTTCGAGAGGGAGCTGCTGCTCTTAACAGACGATGGACTCTGGCTGGTGACGATTCCCGAACTCTTAGAAGACAGGCTGCTCGATGATTGCGAGTAGGAGTATCCAGACGAAGAGCTTCCAGAAGAAGTTGATAGACACGAGGACGTCCCAGTACTCGAGGAGACACTCCCAGTGGCCTTGCTACTCGACGCACCGGAATATGTGACGCTATAAGACTTGCTCTCTGAGCTCGAAGTCGAGATCGTCGAAGAATTGCCCCACGTATATGTCTTGGAAGAGGAGACGCCGACCGAAGGACTCGTTGTCGGAACACTGCTGCTTCCACTTCCAGACTCCGAGACACTGTAACTCACGCTCTCAGATCCAGAGGTAGTTGAAAGACTCGATGTCGGAATCGTGCTAACACTTCCACTCTCCGACTTCGACACCGACTCAGAATACGAGTAACTCCCACTCTCCGTCGTCCCAGTCGTAACACATGTCGTCGCAACCGCCTTGCTAACCACCACCGTCACAAACTTAATATGCGTCTCCACCCCTTCACTCTCCGTCACACTCTTCGTCCCATTCCATTTCTGATGATGATGTTTGTGGTCATCCGTGCCATTGTAACCTGCTCTCACAGCAGCAATAAAGAGCGTAGAACCTGTAATGAGTGACTTGCTGAAAAGCATCTTGAATAAATGAACGAAAGTACGAAGACCAAAAATCTTCACTGAGAAAGCGACAGCAACGAACTTCCCTGCCTTCTCACGATCTCGGGGTCTCGCCCAATTTTATTCCCAGCACACGATCAATTAGGCAGGCCGACCAAGGCACAGCACAAAACCTCATTCCCCGGAATAAACACCAATTCAGGAACCCAAGTTATCGTACCTGCATAAATCCCCTTGCACCTGCATATCCTTAATCCAACCTCAGCTTAATCCAGTCCTCCAGCCTTACGCCACAGGAACCGTCGGTCATATTTCCAGCGCCATCAGTGGTGGGAAATCGATGCCAATTTTGAAGCAAAGGATGCGTGCGGCCAATAGTGAAGTGGGAATGCTACTTAGACGTGGTGTGAGCGGGATGAGTGAGCCCGTCTTAGAGCAGGGAGTGAGGGCTGGATTGGGCTTGGGGAGGGTCGATAAATCGAATGCATTCCGATGATGATTCAAACTTCCAACATCAATCATTCTTCCAAAGTTCGTGCAGCAGGAACATCGTCACACAGCAGAACAGCACCGCGTTGTTTGGTCGTCGCCCTTCTCTCTTGTTCGCGGTGATGTTGATGAGATGAACACTTCATGCGAAAAAAGAGAAAAGCTCCCTTCCCGTCCCAACTCGGCAAGCTTTCCGAGCGCGCAGCAGCATCACGAGAAAATAAAATTACATCGACCGCCGGCGCGAAGCACGAACAAATAGCCTAAAATGATCACGAATAAGCTTATTTTTGAGCTTTGGCCTGCCCCTGAACGGATGATGAGGTGATGCTTGGCCAGTTGTTTGTGCAAGGAGAAGGGATTTGGTTTGCGGGGGATCTGCGAGATTGCCACGTTTAGGGATTCAGGAACTTGGATTTTGCATGGGTTGAGCACAGTATGAGGAGATAAATAGTGAAGGAAAAGGCATTGGTACATTTAATACTTGAATACACTGGGTCGAATCCATTCCCTCTCAATTTCACACTCCCATGGTACATTATCGCCGCTTGCAAACGCCAAAGCAAAACACGTAAACGCCCGATGCTCCATATGCTATGCCCTCGATGCCCAGACCCGCAACACAACATTACGCGTTCCCTTCAGATTGTGGCTCTACGTGGGTAAGTACGTGTTTTCTTCATCAGGTAATGCAGAGTGTAAATATTTCTAGGATTTAGTAACCTACGTGTAGGCCAGGCAGCTCGTTTGGCATCCTTCGCAGCTTTAATGGCAGCAGCTTCAGCAATCGCCTCTTGCTCGCGATTGAGTCGCTCGCGTTCCGCCTTCTCTGCGCGTTCGATTGGGATTCGCTTTGCCGTCAGCTCTTTGAGTCCTGTCATGCCTGGCATGACCAAGTCCTTTTGAGAATGTCAGTGGCATCCGCTATCGTTGTATGGAGAGGTCGCTTACCCAGATTGTGTGCCAAGTGAAGGTATCCAGGAACCAGAGGGAGGTTGATTGTTTACCAGCAAAGAATTGGGCACTTGGATTGGAGGACGTGATGTGCCTGAAGACTTTCTCGGCATATGCTTGTTGACTGGACTGATGCTTCAGGGAAGTCTCGCCGGCAATCATGCGTTCGATGATGTCCTTGCTGGGAGCATAAAGCGAATCATCAGCAATGATGCCTTTGATGTTGTTGTCATTCATGTTCGATTCAACACCACCGGTAACGACCTGATCACCTTGTTAACATAGATATGTAGAGAGAACGGGGAGGTGGATGTACATTGATGACCTTGATGCCGAATGGAGCTAGCTCGAGTCGAAGGGTATCGGAGAGCATGCTCAAGGCTGCTTTGCTTGAGTTGTAGACACCGAGCCAGGGGACAGGGACGAATTGGGCGACAGAGGAGATGTTGACGATGCGGCCTTTCGCCTGAATGACTAATGGAGCAAATGCCTGCGTGACAGCGAGGACACCGAAGTAGTTGACATCGAATATCTTTCGTGCTTGTGCCATATCCGAATCCAATAACGGCATCGAGTAGCCTGCATGGTCAGCGGTAGATCGATTGACGACTATCCAGTGGACAAAAAGAAAATTACCTTTGCCAGCATTGTTGATGAGGATATCAAGTTCGTCGCCGCCGCTCTTCTCCTTGAATAGTCTCAGACATTCATCAATAGAGTTCTGGTCCGTGACGTCGAGAGGCAATAAATGGAAGTCCGGGCCAAAACCTTGACTGCTAGCGACCACAGGATGGTAGTTATTCATGTCCCGAAGAGTTGCAAAGACCTGATAACGAACCCCATCCTTTGGCTGGTAATTTATCCCCCTCCAGAATTTATTCACAAGTGCATTTCCGATCCCACCAACAGAACAGCCAGTGATGAGGACCGTCTTTCGGCGCTCAGGCCTCCCTTCCGACTTTCCCAACATTGTGGCGACGATAGCGACTATTCTCAGGATTCGACTTGAAAGCGATCGACTTGCGACTCGAGAGCGACAGTTCTGCGACCTGGGGGCGGTCGTCTTGGCGTTGTAGTTGTTTGTCGTTGTCGAAGTTGTCGAGAGAAGGTTTAGCGACAGATCGTGACGGCGGAAGTTTCAGCCTTGTCTTAGATCAAATGAATTGTGAAAATGAATCCGTGAACAAGCGGAGACGTGACATCTTATCGCAATGTCTCGCTGGGATGTGGGACATTCAGCTGCGTCCAGTCAGGTTCTGCATATTTGACTGGGATGACAGGAGGGGAATCGGACATAAGATTCCCACGAACCGCAGGCACAAGAGACCGAACCATCTCCACATGCATCACGCCTACAATCGCAATCGCAACCGACAAGTCAAACCTCACATTCCCCAGCCCCAGCGCAAGCACAAACATGGCAATCTCAACTTCTATATGAAAGTCCATATACAAGCAGACCACAATTTTTCCTGCATCAAGCACAAAAGCTGGCTGATAACACTGTTCCGGCAACTACTGGCAGCGGTCTTCTACCAGTTAGTCATGAACGCCCGCTGATAAGGTCTAAGCTCATATTTCGCAGTAGTTCGTCTATCGCGTTTGGGTTACAAGTTGCTTGACGATGCACAGAGGCAGAATTGCCTGCCTCCCCCTCAACAAAGGTGGAGTAGCTCTGGCGAAGCATTGGGTGGAGATATGGGCTACGGGTTGCTTGACGATGCACAGAGGCAGAATTGCCTGCCTCCCTCTCAACAGTGGAGTAGCTCTGGCGAAGCATTGGGTGGAGATATGGGCTACGAGCAGAATTGCCTGCCTAGCTCCGGTAAAGCACTGAGGTCCGAAGGCTTTAGCTACGGCATGGGGTTCACTTTCACAAACGTCCCTTCATTTTAATATTCAATTCAATCTACAAGAAAAGTTCTTCCCAGACCCAACTCAAATTTACGTGAACACTACCAAAATATCGCCAATGCCCTTGCCGCGTTATTCTCCCCAAGCACATCACCAGGCCCAGGTTTGAGATAGATACCCTCACAATTCGACGGGCATGGGTATAATTCAAGGATTTTTTCGTATGTCTTGCCGTCCATTAACAATTTCCCAAAGTAGAGAAATATATATTCTGGCGGCCGTTCAGATCCGAAAGAGAAATATACCCATTCTATTGCAGACCACGCTGGCAGAATCATATTCTTTGTGGATCGTTCTTCTACACTATGCTGTATGCTCTATTAGCAAAAAGCTGACGCAGTGCTTTTAATCGTAACATACCTCTGATTTCACCACTTTATTTTGGGCCTCCAAGTCCCCTGGACATGCTTTAATTCCATCCGCTATTCGTTCTCGCCGTGACATAACGCCTACAACCGAATTTTTCGAGTTCTCCAGTATTTGCTGAATAGTACTGTATTCTAGGAATTGTCGGCGTTAATAAAATCTCACACGACCAGTTATTGGACAAACGCACCTTCTCGACAGCTTGCGGAGAAGATCTCTTGGTATTAAAAAGTCTTTCAAGCCTGTTTCTTGCGCCCACAAGATGGAGTACTATTGTGCCAACTGGGTAGATAGCGTAATCTTTTGGCAAACGTGTAATCAGCCCAAAGGTCATGCCTTCTTAACCGGATGTCGTTGGCGAAGCTTCCGCACACGTAGTCTGTTGCGCTGCTCGATAGCTAAGCGTGGTTTCTTGAACAAAAAGAGCGCAAGGTCGAGTGGTGGTGCTGTGGATGATTATCGGATACGTCTCTGAAGAAAAAAGCGCATCCTTTAGGCTCTGTTGGCCGGGCGCGTGATCGCGCTAAAACTCGGCATCGTGACATCGCGAGAGATGGCTGCTGCTTCACGTTGGAAACAGCGACAACAAAAGGCGAAAGATCACTCAGCAAACAACATCGACGGTATGTATCCGATATAGGAGCTCACCAAGCGGCGCAGTCTTCGCAAACATTGGGATGCCTTGCACCTGCGCAAGGCGCTGTGGGATGAGTACAACATCTTCTTGAGAAATGGTAGGAGCAATTTGCCAACGCTTAGGAAAGGAAGAGTAATATTCTTTGTAAACAACTTCGCGCAACTTTGACGGATGATTGGAAAGCTGTACTGGGAAGTATACGATTCAACTGAAAATAAATGCAAAACAGAGCTGACTTTTAATAGGAGGCTTCATTGATGTCCTTACGGTCTCGCAACCCTTTCGTATGAACGCCGACCTGACGTCACGAATAATTGTTCCAAACCAATTGTCACGAACTCATCGAAGTTTTCAAGGTTTTCCTGTTTTCGAGATGCTTTAACATCTTAAACTAACGAACTAATGAAAAGTACTGAAATAGGCAAGGACATCGTCGTCTCACTTTTTGCTAACGGTCACGTGATAAATGCAAAATTTTCTCTCCTCCCAGACACCAGACGCTGACAATCACCACCTCCACTTCCAAAGGCTTGAAGCGAATCGAGCTCGACGGGTCATTTCAAGGAGACGATCATCAATCATGTCGATCGTTCACGATCGTGAGTTACAGGGCTCTTGAAATTGACACTCGCAACTCCCCTCATTGGCATTCCTTTCACCTTCGTGTGGTACTCTTATGGCAGGCTTGAAAGACGCAGCAAGGCTGCACGGTGGAATTGGCACTGTCGATAGATTTTGATGGTTGCTTTCAGATTTTTGGATGGATTCCATCATTCTCGCGATTCCTTCTCGCAAAGTTATGTTCACATGCAATGCTGGCCTATTCGAGCCAATTCGGTCAGATCTTCCGCATCGCGAGCGAAGTGAGGCTCCAAATCCACTTTTCGAGCCTGTCGCATTCAACCGGCTCTATCCTTTCATGCGCTGAGCAGCTTGTGCCTCTTTCATTGACAAGGGACCGCAGTAGCTTCTCTTTTTTTGATGTCGATATCCACATTCTGGCCCCCATCTTCTGCTATGAGTACGAGAGTCCTCCAACGGTTGGCTTGAAAGTGCGTGGTTCCGAAACCCATATTAGGGGACCCACGGCATTGGGATTCCCTTTTATCAAAGTTATCAGCCTCCTGTTTGCGTGAGATGTTTGCGACCTTGATGCATCAAAATGACTGATGCTAACTTCAGCACCTTGGAGGCCATCAATCCTGGGTTTGAGCCCTTTCGAAAGGAAAAGCCTCTACCTGCGGAGTCTGGGAAGCAGGTCATATCAGAGGATGGAGGAAAGCAGGTCGTGGTGCCTTATAGCGATATCGAGGTGAATGCGCAGCACCAACCGACACAAAAGAACCTGGAGCCGCCAGTCGTTGAGAATGAGAGACCCCGACGAAGCCGAAAATGGTTATGGATAGGAGGTGCAGTGCTTCTGGTTGTGATTCTTGCGGCTGTTCTTGGTGGAGTTCTGGGATTGAGGCAGACCCAAAAATCGTCCTCTCCAGCCTCGACATCGACTGCAAACGCGACATCAAGCAACAATATCATCACTTCGCACAGGATTGCGGCCACCGCATACGGATCCAACAGTATCAACAACACTCGTGTCTACTATCTAGCCGATGATGGCGCATTGACTGAGGCTGCAAGCTCAACGAGCAACACAACATGGGGGTTTACTAAACTTGGATATCCTGAGAAGAACGACAGTGTTCTGGCTGCTGCAGTCTCGCGTCCGAATTTTCCTCTAGTAAGATTCCATCCAAAGACTGAGCGCATCTTCTGACAACCAGCAGGAAATCAGTGTTTACTACACCGATGAAAACTACCTGGTCCACGACCTCGTCTACAATTCGACAACCCACAAATGGGCTCAAGGGGCCATTTCCGCCGAGAACTACATCACACATCCAAACTCCAGCCTCACAGCGATGTACAATCAGTGCCAACTCTGTGCCAACACAACCATCGTGGCCTATCAAGATATCAACGGTTTCGTGCAAATCGCAAACTACACGTTGTTACAATGTCTTCCGGTCGGGTAGTAGAGGGAGATGAATCAGTGGAATCGCCACCGGGTCAACAATCAGTGCAATTTCTGATAGAAAGAAGGGATGAATTCTTCTCAAGCTACGGAGCAAATACTGCCTTTAAATACGCAACGGCGCTGCGCTAGTAAGTTTTGCCGAAGTCACCTGATCAAACTAACCCCTTACAACGTCTCCGGGCTGGACAACGACTCAACTTGGGGTCAAGACGATTGATGGAACAGGCCTGGCCTTGCACCCCTTCATGCGTGCAAATCAGTGGGATCAAATCAATCTCTATTATCAACAATCAACGCTAAACATCAGTCTCGCATGCCAGTTTCCCGGCAACTCCGGCACCTCTGGTAAGAGCTCCATGATACCCCTCACGAATAATTCTACTAACATATCTAGCAAACAACTACTGGTCCAATGCTTGCCAGACCTACGACATAGGTGTATCCGGCACACCACTCGCCGCAGCCTCAGCATATACAAACGTGACTACTGGCTACGAATCTTGGGTTCAGCTACTACAACTATCCGACACGGGAATCGAAGTCAATACTTGGTCCGGCAACATCAACGATTGGCTAGAACAAGACAACCATCCCTCGCCGATGGCAAACTCGACCGTTAATGTCAAGACATATAGACGTTCCGGGCATTGAACTTGGAAGGGGAAAATCTTATAATATAGAACCTTACGATCACGCGGATTCACTGGAGATGATGATCCAAATTTCCATGATCCAAGGTCCACAACGAGCAAGGATTTCGGGGCCGGTCAAGCAGACAGGAAACAGGTGATTTCAGTCACGTGCAAGCGCATTTTCCTCCTTTCATCCCTTCTTTTTGCTATTCTCGGAGGTTCAGTATATTGTTTTCGTGCTCTGTTTCATTTCAAGACTAGTGAATAGGCGAGGTCACTCCATAATTAGGAGCTAGCCCCCAAGTGGTCGTTAGTTGGTCAAGTCAGTGCAGATCCCAATACCTCCTCCCACCATAACCACAAGTCTACGCTTCCACTTTTTTTCTTCCAATATGCCAAATACTCAACACAAATACGAACGCAAACTCTTCTTCTACATCAACCAATCACACAAAAAAACAATACAAATGTTCCGCTACACCATGACCCGCATCCTCTCGCGCAGCGCAAGACCCTCCTTACCAACCATCACATCGCGCACCACCTACAACACCACCACACTCGACGCCGTCAAGCTCGCTGAAGTCCGAGAAGAGGTCCACAATACCGCAGAGCCAGAACTCTACATCCCAAACTTCGCTCCAAACTCCAAACTCCCCGTCTCCAAGATCTGGAGAGACATCAAGCGCGTGAACGATGCCCAAGCCGTCGCGGCCCGCGCCGTTGAGTTTCGCGAAGTCCATGGCAAGGTGAGAGGCTTTGGGTATGATTTTGATATGTATACTCCGGGTTTTATGATCAAGGTATGTTTGTGCTTTTTTGGGGGGGGGTGGGAGTTTGCTGACTGGAGCTATAGACTGCAAAGCCAGCTGGTTCTCCTATCCTCAATGCTGTCGCCTCGCTTAAGGAAAAGATCACTACCAACGCAACCGCTTCTTCGACGACACAAACTAGAACTATTGCCAGTAGCGCGGCCATGGGTGATCTCACAGATGGCCTTGCTTCCAGATCACAGGATCAGAGAACCGAGGCTGCTATGAAGAATATAGAGCCGCTCATGAAGGACAACGCAAGATTGAACTCGGAGGAACATGTCACGGCTGCTCGCAAGAAGGTTGCTAAGGGTATCCAGGCATGGAAGCCTAATGCGAAGACTCAGTTTGCTGTCGAGGTTGCAACTGTTAAGGAGGATTCTACTATCGACGAGAATGTTCCTACCGCTGAGGCTGCCGAGGTCGTTGCCGGTGCTGTAGCTGCAGTGCCTGCCACTGTTAAAGATCGGGCTGCGAACGAGGATTGTTGTGCCCGCCAGATCTCATCTATGGCTTCTGTCACTGAGATGAGAATGACAGCTAATTGTGCGGCGATCTCTGAGCGTGTCCACTTTGCTGTTGCCTCTGGTCGTTCTGCTGCGGATCTTGATAATGCTTTTTTGTAGGTAATGGGGTATGTTCGCTCCCTGTCAACACGTGGGGATCGAGACCGACCTCTTTGCAGGAAATATCGATCTGGGGTAGGCTCGGGGTCGTAATCTTGCACGATAATTGGCGTAATAGATTTCAAGACAGGAAAAGTTTTGTGGCAATGCCTTTCTTTTCGGCACAATATTTTCAGGGGTTCGGTTATCAGGGTCAGGGGTGAGCCTTCAGGACTCAGGACAGAGAAGCACGAGGTGCCCTCATACACAGCATGGACTCGGGAGCATATTTGCATTGCTTTGGTATTAGCGTTGGTCTAGAGATAATGGATTTCGGGGAAAGGTTTCTTGGCGTCTTCGTTTGGTATATTCAGGGCATTTGGCAGTCTGGAGCGAAAATAGGGGAGCAAGTGGGGCATCTACCCTGAATCGCATTCTTGCAGTCAGTCACATTCTAGTCACATTCAGTCTGAATTTACATTTCATGAAAGCTATGTTGGGACTAGATAGGAGAAAGTGTGATGAAGAGGCAATGGCTCTTCAACTCTTGTGAATCCTTTGACGGGCTATCAGAGCGGTAGAGTACTATTACATACCACGCCAGTGACATTCACAACATTGTCACAAGTAACCCTTAATCTACCATTCGAACTCGTCCTCAACTCGACATCCTCAATCACCAAATCATGACAAGGTGCAGCTGTCGAGCAATTCAACGCAATCCCCACACTTCCACTCACAGTCCCTCTAATATGGCTGAACCTCAAATGCTCAAACTCAAGTGTGCTCGTATCACAATAATTCGCCTGATCTGCCACTTTGTAATAGCACTTGTTAATATAAATCGCCTGGCTCGTATCGCTCGTTTCCAGACTATCAAATGAGATATTGGAAACCCTGCCTGTCCCACCACCACCTCCTTGAGGAGGAACGCCTTCCTCAACACCAACCCAGGATTTGAAATACGCTCCTCCAGATACTGATGCGCCACCGGTGAGAGGACTTATTGATTGGGAGACTGAGATGTTGCTTGCCGTCACGTTTGTGATGTAGTCTGGGGAATCTGGGTATTGCCCAATAGATCCAAACGCGATACCCCCACCAACACAAGTCAGATTGCTGAACACCATATTCGTGCAGTTTCCTTTCGGCGCTAGACAATCATCGCCTCCATGGAACAGCCAGTTTGTGACCAACAAATTATCAACCCTCATAGAATCCAACCCGTCAATGTTGGTTTCGTAGTTCGACCCATTGCCTGCCGGATCTGTGTTCGTGCCATTGATGTAAATGTTGTTGAGCTTCACCTGAGAGGAGTCTTGGATCCAGAAGGACCAAAATTGGGGTTGGCGAATTGAGAAATCGGCCACAGTGGCGCGGGTGGAATTGTAAATAGAGAGTGGGATCGGTCGACCGAATTGATTGCTGTGGCCTGCTGCGCGGGTCATCCAGGCTTGTCCGTTTCCATCTATGCCGCCTTGCTTCCAGCCACCTCCTGTGATAATGAAATCGTGTCCTTCGACGATCCAGGCAGTTGACTGGTTTTAGAATTCCACTCGGAAAGAGTTGTCGATCCAGTAGAGGAGATCTGGGGTGAAGGAAAGTGTTCCCAGTATCTCTAGACGCGAGTTGGAAAGTCGCATGTACATACGTCGAGAGATGGTGTATATGTAGGGAGCGGGTAGAGTGATGGTACCGTTGACGCCACAACGCTCTACAGCTGCGAGGATCTGAGAGGAATCGTCAAGACCCCAGCCGCAGGGAATAACCACGCATCTTGACCCGGAGCCTGGAGCGTACGCAGCCTCTGAAGCAGGGACGACTTGGCCAAGATATGGGTATGAGGCATTCTTGTGGAGAGGGAGTGTGGTCTCCGCAGAGTAGACTGAAGTAGTGGCCGCTTCTGGAAAGTATATTGTTGAATCTGGACAAGGCCATGCTATACTATCAGCTCCAACTTGAGCCAAATGCGACTGAGCAAAGAGGGAAAACAGAATAGAACTCCACATTACGAAACCTTTTGAAGATGAAACTGTTCACAAGACCTTACTTGCATCGTCGTCGCACTTACAAATACTTATGCCTTTGGAAGTCTCCAGTATTCTGTCGAAAGTCAAGCAAAAGGAGACTATCTCACCCCACTTCCGAGTGACAGATCCCACGTGCTATCCCACGTGGAGATTCAAAGTTGCTGATTGGCCTCTTCATCAGCAAATTCAGCACATGTTCTGTTCAACATATCAGCAAGTGCAAAGTCTTGAAGAATATCTCCACTTCCAGCTATGAAAATTTGTCCATGTCGCGAGCAATGTTAGAGCGATGCGGTGAAGGAGGGGCTGGTTGCTGACAAATGACCAAACAAGAAGCCGCACTCAACTCACCACACAATTGGCGTAGAGGATAGAAGAAAGACGTTCTAACAAGGAGATATAGAACATTAGAGCAAGTTCTGGGAGAAACATCAAACGTAGCGAAAGGCTTTGGTATAGAGTGGTGATGGAGCGGTCCATTGGGCTCTAACCCTGAAACCCCAGTGACCTTACGGCACAGCTCAGATAGGCAACCATCCTATTTCCCTTCAACTTATCTTCACCCCACAACTCTATTTGCATCAATCAATGCATTTTCCAAGATGCCAAACCGCCCGAGAACAGTCGAGGACGCTTCAGAATGGAGCGTACCACTGCTCTCCTTCCTCTATTTCTGCCAGTTTGCCGCAATCCTCATCTCGCTCTACCCGATCATCGTGATTATGGCGTTTGAGTGGAGTTTCATGAAGCCGCCTGATATCAGAGATATACATTGGTCTATTCTATTCACCTAGATCAGTGTCCATCATGCTGACAGACATCTCAGGATCATGTGGATCCTTCTCCTGGGCGACATCGCCTTGCTGTTATCTCTTGCTGTTGAAGTAAATCGCTTCGTCAACGGCATTCTATCAATTGAGTTGTTCACCAAGATCGCTGCGGTGAAGTGCTTATATGTTATGATTTTGTTTTGGATATTGTTTTGGAGGGAAGTTTCGCATTTGAGTAGTGGAGGTTGGAATATCGGGGAGTTTGTCCTTGGGAGTTTGTTCTTCTTGTAAGTTGCTCTGTAATAGCAGGAAGGGAGAGTGGATGGCGAAGATGCTGACCGTAGACAGAGGACCATTTGTCGTTGCTTTCCTTTGGGCCGTCTTCTTGAAGACGGGTGATGGAAGGGAGGTAGAGGGGGAGACGCGACCCTTGCTGGAAGGCGGTGCTTGAGAAGGGCTTAGGGAATCTCCTCGAGACTTTGCTGGTGGGTTCAAAGTCTTCCTTGATTACTTGGCGTCGAAGGACAAGTGATGAGCAAGGTGTCAAGCGTAATCGAGGCACCGCGGGTCGATATCATACCATCCACCATGGGAGCTTCGATCACACGCAGTCCCAAGCTTCTCAGCCAACCCTCAGCCAAGAATTCTCTGCTACCAACACAATACCGTATGCACACCGCACAACTACGAACCACGATTCGCAATTTACGCAGCGGAATTCACATCCTTCGTCCTCACCCAGGTCACCAGATCTGCTGCAGCCATGACCTCCACTTGGACGCTCGCACCCCAAAGTGACATCCCACCTAAAAGCAAGTCCGACCACCAATGGATTCGCGACATGGGGTTCCGAGATATGCGCGAATTTGAAGTACATGGGGGCTTCGACAGAGCCGAAGCAGACGGCGCGCGATTGTGGTTGAGGATTTGTCGTAACAAGCAGCAGGAGGAATGGGAGGATCTACGCAGTGGCAAAGCTACCCCATCTACATCAGCGCACGGCGAAAAAAGTACAACAACGAAACTTCGAAGGCGAGAAAACGACGTAAACCTAAGAAGCCTTCCTCATCAACACCACAGCAAGCTGAGAAGCAAGCCGAGAAGCAAGCCGAGAAGCAGCAGTGGGAGACTCGATTCGAAGGCGGCTTTGCTATCTCAACGTTGCGACCGGCTGGGACCAACACAACAACACCTCCGCCGAAGATGACTAAAGAAGAATTGATCAAGCACGCAATGCTATGGCATAATCGTATGGGGCATGACAGCTACAGTATGATCTTTGAGCTCTCGAAAACAACACCGGATATCCCAAGTTTTGAAGAGTTGAAGTGGGAGGACATGCTACCTTGCAAGATCTGTACGAGTCTTGGGAATGATCCTTATGTCGGCACGTACTACGATAGCTCGACAGGTAGTTATGATATCCGGTATTGAGTTTCTTGAAGGCTGCCATTAAACTGTATGAGTAAAGAGTAGGCGAGCACGGTGTTGTGCAGACGAGAGGCTGGGAATTATGCGAACGACGACTCTAGATATCAAGGAGGAGATTAGGATATTGGATATTCTCCATTATGATACCCGCTCGCACGACATTCATGTGTAACAACTCGCACAAAAGAGGCTCGCGTCATCCAGAATCCGTGCATAGTAATAACGTATCACGTCCCTTGCGAGTTTTCTTTGTTCAATTCGCTCGTGATTTGAATTGATTCCTTTGTCTAAGTTGAAAGGCCTCGAGTTTCCGAAACATTCCCAAACACCGTGTATGAAACCTCAAGATCACCGGCAGAAGATGGAACATTGAAGATTGGAAAGCTCCTCATTTACTTAACAGCGCTTTTTGTGTCACGCAGCACACGACACTTCTGCCCCTTTCTAAGCGAATTGCACGAGGAAGCTCTTGACCGATTTCGAAACCCATGGAGCACTCAAGAAACAAAGTAACTTCGACCCCAACATTGCAAACGGACCGAGATTCCAATCCAACGTCATCCTATAGCTATTTGAGCACAAACACATCAGAACACTCGATCAAATACACCGTAATATCAGGCTAGGATTTAACGACAAGATGTCCAACCCGCAATCCCAGACCTTTACCTCCTCACATCCTTCAGAGGAGACCAGAAATCCAGATCCATCATACTCATGGACTCAACTCTACGGCGTGCAGACATGGGACTTGTAAGTGCCCTCTTTTGCCCTATCCTTTAAATCTCCTCCAGATGACTGAGTGATGACCAGCTCAAATATCCAGGAAGGACCAGCAGCGGCGGGAGGAACGATGAAGTTAGTTTTTCGTAAGGCGTCGCATAGCACGGAGAAGATGGAGACAAGCAAGAAGGAGGAAGAGGTGGAGAAATGATGCGTAACCGGGGGTATAAAAGGGTGGTAGCGTGGCTCAAGGTCACCCGACGCTTCCCCTTGCAAAGGAAGCCGAGATATGATGAAGGAATGAGGATGCGAAGACCACGACCAGAACAAGGACTCTGCGAAATGCTGGAATGCCTTGTTATATTGCTAGACATTATGTACTGCTGGGCAGGGTATTCACAAATGACATACATACTGTACATATCTCGTTATGATGCCCCTAGCGTCTTCAACGCTTCCCTTAATTCCTTGACCGCGGTCTCTGCATCCTCAAAGTTCAAGGCTGATATCGCCCAACGAGCGTGCTTTTGAGCTTTCGCAATCGCCATATCATCTGTGATCAGCTGGTGTTTCTGAACAGGCGCTGGTGGGGGTGCTGGAGCTGCGGCGGGATGAGGATGGCGTTGCTGGAAGGTTTGGTATTGTTGTGGTGGAGGTTGATGTTGCTGGGGTGGAGGCTGGTACTGCTGCTGCGTAGAAGGAGGTTGGTACTGGTGCTGGGGAGGCTGGTATGGTGGTTGTTGGACGGGAGGTGTGTATGGAGCTTGAGGTGGGGGTATACGCGGCTGTTGAGCAGAAGGTGATCGTCGATAGAACTCCTGAGGTAGCAAGACAGGTGGATCTGAGATCGAAGGAGGCGGGAAAGACTCGAAGTCTGGAGATGTTTTAGCGCCCGGATACCCAGTGGGCTGCTGTGGGAGGTCCAAGGCACCAGGTACAGTTGGTAGACCTGATGGTGCGGTTGGTAATGTCGGTTCCTGATTCTGTGATGTGAAGGTAGGGACTTCTGGGAAATATCCTCCTCCAACTGATCCATTTCGTTCATTTGGTGGTGAGGGATCTAACGGGGACACATTATCGTCCTTGGCGGCCGTGTATGGGAATCCATCTCGTGGATATGGTTCGAAGGTCCTCGGAGACCCTTGAGCAGAAACTTGTGCAGATGGATGTAGCGACTGGTCAATCGAAGACTGTCTCGCAGTTCGAGCTTCCACTTTGTCTTGCTCGTCTGGTACCTCCTCCACATATGCAGGCTGTGGTTTCACAGGTCCCCCAAGCTGCTGAACTTCAGGATCATTGGGATCAAGCTCAGGCAGAGCCTCTTCTTGCACCGGTTCTGGCTTTGGGTTCGACTCGTTGGGGTCCTTTCCTTCCTTGATCGCCCTCACTATCCTCACAGCATTCCATTTCGCATACTTGATCTTCGCCTGCGTATCTGCATCTGGTGTTCCCCATATATTGGCAAGCTCGAGGAAGGTGGCGGCTGCTTGGAAGGTATCTGCTGTCTGTTTCGAGACAACATTGGCCTTGACAGCCCTGTCTGCTCGAAAGAAGGTCTCTAGAGCGAAATGTTCCACGTATGCCTGCCCAGCTGTATCATCCACAATCGCATCATTCGTAGCGTTTTCCTTCTTGATCTGGGTAGTCTCAGCATGTCTCAAACAGCCTCGAGGATTTGCATACCTGCTCTAGCTTGTCCATCAGTGGCATGGTATATTCAAGGGTCTCTGGGTCGCCTTCATGTAGCTTTTTCGAGATGATCTGATTGACGGTCCAGTATTCGCCTGCAAGATCAGCTTCTGTATCATCTGCGAAACGTGCGACTCACACCAGTATGCTATCACAGGCTTCACTGCCTCGAGCTGGTGAGCTCTGACAATGAATCGTGTGAGGTCTGCTGCCTTCAACTTGGCTGGGATATTTGCTGCCATGGTTGCAGTCGCAGTATTCGCATAAACAAAGAGCTGCAGAGGAAGTTCTTGAAGATATAATGTTGCTGTTGCCTATGACGCGCAATGCGCGGGGTGTTTTGAATCAAGCTGGAGATTGAGGCTCGAAGTGAAGAGTGGGCCTAGCCAAATAGCCAGAAACGGACATTATTGGAAATAGCTGCATTAGGCTTAGATTGCATCGATACCCCTCTTTCATCAAGCTACCCCTGTCACTTTAGCTTTTACCCCGGATCCTGACAAACACGCGACGGTGGCCTCTTCTTCCAGCGAACATCAGGACAGTTTGTCAATATCCAGAGACATACAAACGCCAGAGTAAATTCGGGTCATTCCTGCTATCCACTGCATTCCTGTCGCTTCATGAATTGATTCCTTCACTCAGCTGCTACAGCTTCAACAGTAGAAACATCTCCAATACCGTCAAAATGGTTTACACCACCGCTCTCGTCGCAGCTCTTCTGGCAGCTCTGCCTGTAAATGCCGGTCTCTATCCCAAGAACTCCAAGGTCGTTCAGGTCGATGGCAAGAGTTATGATCGTTTGATTGCCCAGTCCAACTACACCTCTGTAGGTATTTCTCTACTTGTTTTTAGGTAGTACTGACCCCGCAGATCGTCGAGTTCTACGCTCCATGGTGTGGACACTGCAAGAACCTCCAGCCAGCATATGAGAAGGCTGCCGTTAGTCTTCAAGGCCTCGCCAAGGTAGCAGCAGTCGATTGCGACGAAGAATCGAACAAGGCGTTTTGTGGCCAGATGGGCGTACAAGGATTCCCGACTTTGAAAATCGTCAAGCCTGGCAAGACACCCGGAAAGCCCATCGTCGAAGACTACCAAGGCGCACGAACTGCGAAGGGAATTGTGGATGCTGTCATCGACAAGATCCCGAACCATGTCAAGAGGGTGGAGGACAAGAACTTAGAGGCTTGGTTGGAGGAGTCAAACGAGACTGCGAAGGTTATCCTGTTCACGGACAAGGGCAAGACGAGTGCTTTGTTGAAGAGCATTGCAATCGACTTCAAGGGGAGCATCAATGTGGCACAAATTAGGAATACCGAGAAGGAAAAGGCTTCATTGGAGCTCTTCGGCATCAGCAAGTTCCCCACACTTCTCTTGCTCCCAGGAGGCAAGGAGGCTGAAGGAATTGTCTATGAGGGCGAGATGAAGAAGGAGCCGATGGTTGAATTCTTGTCACAAGCTGCGGCACCAAATCCAGACCCAGCACCTGCCAAGGTCAAACTTCCCAAGTCAAAGTCGAAGGATGCGAAGAAGACCAAGGCCAAGGAGTCATTCGAGTCGCCCTCGAAGCCACACGAATCAGAGGAGGGCAAGACAGACAAGGCCACTGCTACGGAAGAGACACTGGTCGAGGAGGGTACTGAATCACCAGAGGCCGAGACTGAGAAGCCTGTTGATCTTCCAGTTCCAGCTCCTCCAATCGCTATCTTAGAGGCGGAGACCGAGCTCCAGGCCGAATGCCTTGGTTCCCGAACTGGTACTTGTATCCTGGCCCTCCTTCCAGCATCACTAGACGAGGTCGCTGCTACTGCGGTTGGATCGCTCTCCGAGATTGCTCACCGACACAAGCAACATCAACGAAAGCTCTTCCCTTTCTACGTCTTGCCAGAGAAGAACGCTGGGTACAAGCAGATCAAGGATGCATTGGCATTGACTGATATGGCAATTATTGCTGTCAATGGCCGACGAGGATGGTGGAGAGCTATCCCACTCACCGGCGACAAGATCTCAGACAAGGATGTCACCGAGGAGGCCATTGAGAACTGGGTTGACAGTATCCGACTGGGAGAGGGTGCTAAGCAGAAGTTGCCAGAAGGTCTCATCCCTGAGGAACCTGAAGAGACTGCCACCGAAGAAGCACCAGAGGCCACAGAGACAGTGACAGAACAAGCTCCGGAGACGACAGAGACTGTTCATGTGGAAGAGGTCAAAGTAGAAGAGAAGACCGAGCAGAAGCCTATTGATGATCACGATGAACTTTGAGTGACAAGAAAGTGCAGTTATTGCTGGGTGGTTCTTGGATGTACATTAGCGGCCATATCTTGTGAATGCATCGAAGCTTTTGCCTTCTACCTATGCTCCATGTTTTATTTTCGTGACGCCGTAAACTCCAGGGTATCGTGCTCCCTTATTCATGCAAATGCCTCTCTGACCACACTGCTATGCTTCTGCATCCATACAAATCTCTCCCTCCCTGATCACCCTACAGCTGACTTCCCTCTAAAATCTTCCTCCCCCTCTCCTTCACCACCTGATCCAAAATCTCCCTAACCTGCTTACAACCATCTACCCCAACCGCTAACATCCCTTCCAACCTACCAACCTGAACCCTCGTCTCCATTACTAACACACTAACACTATCACTCGCACCTAGAGTCGCCACCGTCAAAAAAGGCAACTCCTGCTCCTCCTGATTATTCAAATCCAGCAACGGATCTGCCTGTTCGTCATTACTCCCATAAGAAGAGGTAGAGCCGGCGGTACAGGCACAGATGTAGTCTCGCATGGGTATTCCGGCGTCGATTAGGGCGAGGGTGCAGGCGTTTATGCAGGCTGCGAGTAAGGCACCGTCTTGGGAGAGGATGTGGAGGGAGAGAGTGATCGTGCTGTGGGGGTAGAGGTTTGTGAAGAGGGTGTGGGTGAAGGCTTCTTGGATGGTGTTTTGCATTTCTGATACTCTCCTGTTTGTACTGTTAGGTCCAATTCAATCCAATCCTATTCTCTCCATTCTCAACCTCAATCGCATTGACAGACAGGAATGGTAGACTCACTTATCGCCCCTCCCCTTCCTCCCCTTCCTATCCACCCCACTAAACCCCGCGATACTTATACCAACAACAACATCTGCCCCCTCACCATTCCCACCAGAGCCCTGCTGTCTCGCGCCTTTATTCTCAGCTGGTCCCGTCACCGTACAGATCACCTTCGTGTTTCCCATCTCGAGGTATGAGGAGCCATCTGCGGCGGCTTGGGTTCGCATTTGTGCGTTGAGGCGTCGGAGCTCGTTCCATCGTCTACCGTCGAGGCGGAGGAGTGCAAGGGAATAGGTCGATGTGTCGAGTGGCATTTTGTTGTGATGTTGTGTGGTGGGAGAATAAGAGGTTGTGGTGGGGTTGTGAGGTGGAAATTTTGGGAGACGCGAAGTTTCTGAGGTCGCGATTTTGACGAGGCTGAAGCTTCTAACCCTTCAACATCAACAACGTCTGCAGGACAACTGACTTGAAAGTCCAAGTCCGCAGATTAAATCTTTCGCTTGCCCTTCATCTCTTTAGTACCTTATAGTCCAATTGATCAGAATCTTTTTGGGCATTTGACTCATTGTCATCGCGAGGTATATTTGCTCTACGAACATACTATCTCCTGCACATCGCGTTCAGCTCTGGCAGATGCCAAGGTCATTGAATGTTATCCTGCAGAACTTCTCCTTGTCTTAATTTATTATTCAAGTTGTTGTATGTAGATTCTAGACGATCAATAGCCTCCTTCACCAGGTGGCAAAGCCAAGGAGGACAAAGATTGGAGCGAAACCATGTGTAATTTTATAGCTCCACCAGTTCTTCGAGTGTCATTGCCTCGCCTCTAAATGCCTTGAGCTCGGAATGTGCATGGGAGCTGCAATGCAGAGATCATCTCACAGCCATTGTTCAAGTCATCGTTTGTTCTTCGAGACCCTCGTATCCGACCGTCGATTTCACACTCCCTCGCTCAATTCCTTTATATTTTGCCGCCCAACAGAGTTGCCCACTTGCGACGCGCAGCTCTATAACATGGCTCAAGTGTCTGTATTCATTGCCTTGGGGATTTTTACAGATCGGCAGGTTATCGAAAATTGTTTCTGAAAAGGATGTCTTGAGCACGCAAAGACGTTTCACATCTACGTTGCCAAATTAGTTCAATTGCTGAGTGGAAGAAGGTGGGCAAAGAGGAAATTGTAACTCACTAGGCTCTAATCGAGGCTCTGCTTTGATGGCGTCTGGGTAGTAGATATACACTTCCCGATCATTCAGGTCTTCCGGAGTTTTAGGTGTGCAAAAGAAGTTGTGCTTAATCGGCTCCGACTTGAGGATATTTTCACCCTGCGTGATTCATCAACTCTACCATGGTCTTGGACGTGGGAGTGGGAGTAATGCTCGTCTCAAGAACCAGTCCACCTGCTGGACAACCTCCCAAATACCTCGTGTCGAGTTGAACGCCTTGTCTTTGAGGTGTTTCTTTTCGTCGAAATCCTGGGAGCATAGCACACCATAATTGTACTTCGAAATGTGATTGACGACAAGCTGACGCCCAAGTCCTTTCATGACAGCACCACGACAGATTGCCGTCCATCTGAAGTATGTGTTTAGTATGTCAGGTCTCAAAAGTAATTATAAACTCACGCTTTAGTTGGTTGTTGAATTTCAATGCTGGCGAAACTTCTGCCTAATTCCTGCTTTGAGTATACGCTCTCACCAAAACCGCCTATAAGAAGAATTGCCTACCCACATCAGGAATCGCAATGCGAGGTAGGAGGTAGAACGTACCAGCGGTTCGTGCCCTTTACGATCCGCCACAACTGCCACTTGCTCGCCCACGAGGTCTTTGATATTGTGACAAACTTCGCCGAATATAGCGTTTAGATGTCCGCCGTCACCATTAGTTTGAATCCCTTCAGACTTGTTGAAGCATACGTTTTCAGCACTAAAGTTCCCCTTGTAGCTGAAGACCCACGTGCAGAAGGCTGTCCGTGGTACCCTGGTACATCAATATACCATTTGCGATGGTCTTCGCATCAATTCGAAAGCTTCGCTTGATTCCAAATTCCCAATCATCAAAACTTTCCTTCTCGCTCTGGTCGTAAGCCCTTGGTATGCTTCTGCAGAGATCATTGTTCTGACCTGCTTTTCAAAGGCGCAGTCGAGGAAAAAGCCCCGCACAGCCCACCTAGACGCCTAAGTTAACGAAAGACCGAAACTCGTTCGCGGCAGGCGTATCTACCTGTTGGTTCGGCAGACATCGCCAGAGATAAAGGTTACAGTCGTTCAATTGTGTAGCTAATCAAGTCCTGAAGTAGGTCAGGGAACTATGCATTGATGTCATAAATCGCAGAGCAAAAAACATACCACTGTCCCCCCACCAGTGTCGCAGACCACGAAAGAATCTCCCAACCTGTGTTTCTTGTTAGATCTGCCACTGACTGGTGTTACGCATCACATACCTTGAGCATCCGCTTTCTTTGATCCTCAATCTCATCAAAAGCGGCGAGAGCTGCTGCTTCAGGCTCTCCGATGAGCTCCAGGGTTGTTGTACCGCGCACCATCAAACCCGCCCTCCTCGCTACTTGTATCGCTGTGGCTGGTCCTCCGACAGCTATTGAAGGCCTTGACTCGAAAGTCTAAGCTTGAACTAGGAGACGTAGTGCTTGTATGATTCGAGTTTGTATCCCCAAGATGTAACGCGTCCCTTGTTGTCATACGTGACGATAGAGGGGACTTTGTGCATGTCTGAGCTCGACGGAAGATCATAATCCCAAGTGGAGATGACATTAATGTCTTTGGGCGATGTTGAAAGTGCCCAAGCTACGCCGGAATATCTACTCAATTGATCAGTTCGCATCAGAAACATTTCTGGGGGAAATTTGAACAGATCAGGCCAATCTCAAGTTGTACCAAAGTCGATTCCAATAGAAATGAATGCGTCGTCTTCCTCCTCGCTATCCTGTATGCGCAACTTGTCCAGCAACGCAGCCTCGTCCACAACCTCTCCAGCAACCGCCGCCATTTTATTATAGATGCTTCTCACGGACAGAAAAGTGTAGAAGATAATGAGGATCGAGATGCCTGACAAATTCAGCGGGGCTCAACGATGCCCCTCCCCAATTCTCCTACTCCGGATGCAGCCAAGGGCAGACAAAGAATGATGCTAATTCACGGGACAGGCACAGGCACCTGCCAGATGGTTGAAGCAAGGATTGATCTCACGAATGTAGCCATTGTTGATTGCCCTGGTTTCAATGATACCAATAGAAGCGACACCGAAGTTCTCGAAGAAATTGCCAAGGTACTCTCCTCCCAATACCTCATGTCAAACCAGCTCCATTTGAGGGGCATACTGTATTTTCGAGATATCACAAAAGGGAGGATGGAAGGGTCAAAAGTCTCGTTGGCAAGAAGGCCTTCCCGCACATAAATTTTGTTACGACTATGTGGGGTCGGCTAACAGACAAGGACTTGGAAGTAGCGTACGCAAGGGGGAGAGAGTTGAAGGATGAGTTCTGGAAGGAAATGATCCGGGACAGCTCTCGAGCACAGAAGTTTCAGGGATCAAGGTCTTGTGCGGAAGGAATCATCTCTCAGGTTATTGGAAGCGACGACCCAATCGTCCTTCAGTTACAACATGGGCTGATTGATAAGGAGCTGGAACTTGCTGCGACAGAGGCTGGGGCAATTTTGGTACCAGAAGTTGAAGAACGGCTAGATCGTAGCACGAGTAGGATTCAGAGATCCCAGGCACGTCTGGCAGAAGAGACAAATGGCACAAGGCAGAACGCCGTTCTACTTGATATCAAGAAAGCCAAAAACGAGCGAGGCCAAATCAAGTCAGACAAAAAGAAATTGAAAGAGAAGGTAGGATCGGAAATGAAAAAGAAGCTCAATAAGGAGGGAACCTGGCAGGACAATCTGAGGACTATCTGCTCTGTGTTACAAATAAGTTTGACTATTCTTGCAGATGTAATCCTGCCAGTAGCGGGGGCATCATGCTCGATGATGTAAAACTGCACACTGCGGTCCGACAATCATTAGGATAATCAGACTTCTTCAAGCACAAAAATGAGACGATACACCCTTCCACAAATCGGTTCAATCAGTGCCTCCATGCGTTCGACTGCAATAGGCTACCGAAGCTGGGCGTAGCGCCTCCAAAGCCTCAAGCGACAGGCCCGCGCGCAGTCCAGCACACACTTGCATGCCCAGATAAGGAGTAATTGACGTCCTAAATGTTTCAATCAAGCTCGCCAGCAGGACTCATACTTAAATCGCATTGCGCAGTGCTTTTCCTCGTTACTCTTCCTGGAGTTAGCAGCTTCACCCCACCTTTTCTCTTTCTAGACAGAACAAAGTTTTAAGCTACGACTAGAAGCACTTTCTAAGCAGCCATTCAGTGAAAGGTTTTATTTCAAATGCATTTGGAACGTCAGATGTAACGCTCAGGAACACAGGCAACGGCACGAGAGCTGCTGTACAGTTTTGTATTCCTTCCCAATCATTTCTCACAACGTCGCCTCCCATTGTACCTCGATCAGCCAGTGCCTGAGAGCCAATTATGCTTAACTCGTTCTCCCAATTCAGTTGAACAAAGCTGAATCTTTACGATGCACTCTTTGTCATTGGTCTGCCCCTTTTCATCTAATATTCGGCTCATTGAACCTATGTTCAGCGCAAGAGTAAGCAAGAATGAAGGTCACATCCGCTATTTTTCTTGATTGTTTGACATGCACTTCTGGTCGAGAGTTGCATTAGTAGTCTTTTCGTAATGGACCAGCATGCGACCGATACGCACAAGTGCACTGTACCATTAAATCAACCTGGACTGGAAGTTAGAAATGAGCGCTTTGTTGCACCAGATCCGGTTTGGCTAGACGCCTCGAAGGCTGTTTGGGGAATACATAACATTGAGAAGACGCCCCCACCGACGCATCAGTCAACGTCCCCGTACAGTGAGCAGAAGATCTTTGGCTTGTCGGTAGGTACTTTCTGGGGCATCGTTGTTCTTTTGGCATTGCTCGTCGGTGGAGGTGTGGGAGGAGGCGTTGGCGCAGGTCTGGCATCGCAGAAGAAGAGCACATGGTGAGAATCTACAATCCTCCCATCGAGCCTTGCTGAACGGCACAGCACCAATCTCTCAGGGAGCTCAGCAACCAGCGCGAGCAACAGCACTGTAACAACGACAGTGACGGTCTCGGTCAGCGCAACGAAACCTGAGTCCAGCGCTGGAACAACCACCACATCCCCTGCATCCTCAGTCTCCCCAGTTCCCTCCTCCCACTGCGAAGACCAGCCCTCAACCTTCAACGGCAGCTATCTCCTCCCCCTCGACGCTTCCGGGCTCTCCATCCCGTACGCCACCTCAAAATCCCAAACCTTCCAAGTCGTCTGCAATACCAACTGGCCTGGCGGAGCAGCATACAATAACCCAGGTGTGCACGATATCATGAAGATGTACCAACCAGATCTCATGAATTGTGTAGCCGCTTGTGCAGAGTATAATGCGGGATGGTCGGATAGTGTTGCGAGCGGGATTGGATTGGCAGGTGGGTATTGTTTGGCAGTCAGTTTGGTGATGAAGGAGGGCGAGTTTTGTTACTTAAAAAATGGGACGGGGAGGAATGATACGGGGACGAGTGGGGAGGGGGTGAGGATTGATAGCGCGGTTTTGATATGAGTGGGCATTTCTAGAGGCCAAATCTAATCTACTATATGTGCGAGAGCCCAAGGAGTATCGAGGTGAGAGTGGTGGTGCGGCCTGCATGATTTTCAGCATGCTTAGGACTCATGGATACACAGCATCATGGAGCATCGCTTGAGAGTTCGGAGGACATCTGAAGGCAGTCTTGGAGATGTCCGAACGTACTGGATGAGTATAAGTTTTGGAAGGTCGAGAAGGAAGTTGGAGTGGAGTAGGGATGAGTGCCAAGCAAGCAAGACCTACTTACTTAATGTAACCGAAATGAAACCAGCCTCCTCTTTCTCGACACCACTGAGCGCAGCAAAAGAAGGAGGAAAGCAATCAAACGAAGAGGATCGGTTCTTGTTAGACGAGTTGGGGAGGAAAAGATAACTGTCTCGCTCCATCTGCTCCTTCAAAAACATAGGAACAACCAAAACTGCAAGAGCTTCGGTCATCCTGCAGCTGTTGAGTCCTTCTAGCTCTGGTCATCCGGGTCTATCTCTGTAACTCTGGCTCTCGGGGTTCCAGTCAATTAACATGACTCTGCTTCGCCTACATCCTCATTCAACAGGTTATGAGCCAAGTGTGATTTATGCCACAAACAAAGAGTGTTTGTTTAAATTTATATGGCAGATTTTGCTCAGCCCTGGAGTTCAGGGGCTCGAGAGTGGTCTGGACCATAAGATAGCCCCTCGCTTGTCGTTGGAGCGTTCTAAAAAGCGAAATAAAACGTCAACCCCTATCCGTTTGCTCGTGCGGGTGAAATAGGAAGAAAAAAATAATGAGAAGGATAAACGGAAGAGAAATAAACACCTATCAACCGGAGGAACGAAAAAGGTTACGGGTAGTAATGATCAGAAGTTCAAAAAGGTTCGGAACGAACGGTCTCCGAACGGGGCGCCTACACCAGATAATTGGTCAACTGAACGGGACCCTCTAAGCCTACGAGACTCTGATCAACTTGGTCGCTTCAACCCAGACACATGTCCTACATCCTTCTGCACGCCGTAAAAACAGGTCATGAGCCCCTTGCTGAAATTAGCAAGAACAAAATGCTTATTTAAATCTATATAGCTGGTGGGAGTGTTGGGAAGTGTTGTGTGGGCATGCATGGTCCAGTGGAGTTTGAACCGAAATTGGGCCAGAGGTCGGAGCACAGTGTTCCTGAGCCTCTCGTCTCTCCCCATTTCAAACTTTCACTCTATCGAATCTCCGTTCTCAAGGGCAACGCAGAAGCTAATAGGAAATGTTCAAATCATTACATACATCTATATTCATATATACATTACACGTCATATTCATTTCCTCTTCTTCAGCCCCTTCAACCTCCCCGCCCAACTCTTCTTCTCCTTCAACCCCGCATAGCCCTCCTCTTCAACATCATGCTTCTGCACAATAGACAAGAAAACTTGATCCAATGTCGTCGGACTTACAGAATAATGTTCCAACCCCAACTCTTCCCTATGATCCTCAAGCAACATAATCAAACTCCCAACTCCACCCTGACGCCTCACAGTCTCAACTTCTTTCACATCACTAATCTCATAATCCGTGACCTCAGCACCTTTTCCCTCTTTCTCGGTACTTCTTTGAATTGGGACTGAGAATCTGATTTGCCCGTGGTAGGTTTTGTCTTCAATTGCAGCACAGGGAAACTCGGACAGGATCCAAGACTTGATGTTGTCGGTTTCTTCGGTTGAGGTGTGAGGTGCGGATTTCACTACGAGATGGACGTAGTATGCGTCTCCGTGTTTTCTTCTTAGGTAATCGCTTGTTCCCAAAGCTAACATCCTCTTTGCCATAATGCCGGCGCGATCAGCGAGTGCATCGGCTTCCTCCATACTGTGTGTCGTGAGTAACAGGCTTCGGCCTGGGACGATCGCAGCCAGCGTCTTCCACATCACTCTCTTGGCTGCTGCGTCCATTCCGGAACTTGGCTCGTCTAGGAGAAGGACAGTTGGATTTCCGATAAGAGCTATTCCAAGTGACAGCTTGCGTTTGTTCCCACCAGAAAGTTTGGCCGCCATGCGAGAGGAGAAAGCTTGCAGACCAACGGCCTTGATGACTTCATGCACATTGTGCTCGATATCCGCAACTCCACGAACGCGAGCATAGAAGCGCAGATGTTCGAGAACAGTCATTTGGTCCATTGCATCGTACTGTGGACAGACTCCCAGATGGGAACGTGCTTGTGCTCGATGACAAGAGATGTTGGTGTCCTCAACGAAGATACTTCCTCCATTTTTCGAAGGCTGCATGTCCCCTCTGATGAGGGAGATTGTTGTCGATTTCCCAGCTCCCTGTTCTCGATGTCAGTTAAGCTTTGCACCGCGGGGCAGAGCCTTCAAATGGTCACTTACGTTGGGACCGAGGAGAGCAAATACTTCCCCACGCTTTATACCAAATGTCAAATTCTCGACAGCAGTTATATGACCAAACGTCTTCGTCAGGTGAAGAACCCGGAGACCGTCATTCGAGCTAGTAACTCGCGCGAGCTCTTCTGCCACCTCCTCATCGGCAACGACAGAATCTTCATTGATAGGTCCGACCTTGCGAATACGACGATACCACGCGAGCACTGATCCACTATCATACCAGAGCAGAATGGCGAACAGGACGAAGACTTGGATGATGAGGTAGAGAATCGGACCACCATACTGCAGGATTCCTCCTGGGTATGAAGCGATTTCTTTCCCAGCACAGGTGGTCGAGAAAATGTTCAGAGCGACGAAGAGAGCTCGGATGAGACTCCCCATAGGCGTGGCGAGGGAGATGGTAAAGTGGACGATGATCAAGTAGGAGTCGATCTTGTTCACGGGCTGGAGATTGTCAGTGGTATTCTGAGAGCTTGGCAGCGTTCTCAATTTCCTAGTCCTTCCAGAACTTTCAGGAGCGACAAGCTGAGAAAGAACTGGGAAACTGGAAGAGCCAAAGGGCAGGTAGGGGGAAAGAACTTACAGCATAGGTGAGAGTGCACAAGTATCCAATGAGGTAAATCAAGAACATCACAGCCTGGCCAGCTGCAGCGAAAGCATATGCCGAAAGTTGAGTCTTGGCAAAGAGGGACACAACATATGACAGCAAGATAGAAGCCATCCCAAACAGCATGAAAACTACAAACAAGTATCCTACGTGATACCACGCAGAAGAAGCAGCTGCGAAGATGGCAGGGCAAAGAGTGCTCGAGACGATGACGATCAGGAAATCGAACGTGAGATAGGCCAACCAGAGAGGCAGTGATCGTACGCCGTTCGAGTACTCAAGCCCACGAATGTTCCTGGTCCTCTCAACAGTTGGGTACAGTGAGAAGAACCCAGGGTACGCGGCCATGGCCAAACCAAAGTAGACAACGAGCTGAAGCGTCTTTCCAGTACCTGGCGCCCATGGGATGTCGAATGAAGCATATTGAGTGCTGATGCTCGTGTTGGTAAGCATAACATCCATAATGTTTTGTCCAAAGACAGCAGTATAAATATCACCATTGCCTTGATATGCCAAAGTCGTTTGAGTTCCATCTAGAAAGAAGCCAGCTGGTGTGACATTGGCGAAATTCTGGTTGATATAGTTATTGAAGTCGGTCAAGCTGTTCACCATATGGAGCTTTCGTTGAATGGTACCTGCTAGCGGGATTATGGGGAGAAGTGGGGCGTAGAGGTGTGTCAGAGTCGCGTTGGAGAATTGAGATGATGGACCAACGACGAGATCGTAGTGTTCCTGAGAATAGAGTGTCTCAATGTCCGAGAGTGAGATACCGTCTGCAGGTCCACATCCGACAGCATGAAAGTTCTTCAAGAACAGAGTAACGAGGCCCGCGGCAATGATGGGAATGGGGAGAGCAGCTGCGTATGGAAGAGAGTTACGGTGGAGGATTGTGAAGCGTTTCCGGAACAGCACCCAAGCCTGGCGGAAGAAACCAATTGGTCGACCAGTGTGTAGCTCCAATCCGGCCGCTGTTGTCGTGGTCGCAGCCTGCTTCTCGGATTTATCTGGGTCTGGAGATTCTCGATCGATGGTACTGGTGCTGTTATTGCCGTTCTCAGCTCGAACCTCGTCTGACAACTGAAGGAATACGTCTTCAATAGTGGGACCTGAGAGTTGGTAGTCCGTGAGATCCTCCGCTTCAAGACGTCTGATAATCTGTGCTGCTTGGCTCAACGTCGATGCAGTATACATGCTCTGTCCAAAGGTGGCAAGTCTGGCAACGCCTTCAATGTCTGGAACTTTCTCATGGCCAGGTCCTGTCTGAAGATGGATTCGATAACCACCTCCAAGCGTGTTCTTGAGCTCCACTGAAGACCCCTGGGCTCGGAGTGTGCCCTTAGACAGTATAGCGATCTGGTCTGCAAGGAGATCTGCCTCGTCCAGAAAGTGCGTCGTCAAAATTATTGTTCTTGCACCTCTCTCGGCGAGAAGAATGTCCCAAATCTTGCGACGGCTTAGAGGATCAAGTCCACTGCTTACTTCGTCGACACAGCAAACTGCACTTCCTCCTGTGAACATCATCCCCAGCTGCAGCTTCCGTTTCTGGCCTCCAGAAAGAGTCTTGGCTCGAGCATTGATCTTTCTGTCCAGATCGATGGCTGTGATCAGATTCCTGAGTGTCTCCTTGTTGTCGCGGTGTCCAGTCGACTTCAGACGATTGAAGATACGGATATGTTCTTCAACTGTCAACTCATCCCAGAGTACGTTCTTCTGTGGAGCAATACCAAGGCCACTAGTACCGTCAACTGTGATCGTCCCACTTGTTACTGTGTTCAATCCAGCAATAGCATCGAGGGTGGTGGATTTTCCAGAGCCATTTGCGCCTAGCAGAACGCAGATCTGGCCCTTTCTCGCACTCAAGGTCAGGTTGTTGACAGCCACAACAGTTGCCTTTGGCGTCTTGGTCAACCAAGTGAACTTCCGACGAAACCAATTTAGACGATAGTGCTTCGTGAAACCCCGAAGCCTGACAGTCTCGCCTGAGTCTGACTCTCCCAGGTGTCCAACAACCGACCTGCCACTAGAAGCAGTGCCATATAGATATCTCTCAACTAGGGCACCAAGTAGTGGATAGGCAAAGATCTGTATTATGAGAAATATCCAAAAAACGATGCCACTAGAAAGGAGAATGTCAGTAATTGCCCTTTGAAGAACGTGGGAAGAGAATGTCTCCAAATGAAACATGACATACTCGAAATAAGAGAGGGGAGCTGTCCCCGTTTACTTACGGTAGTGTCCATGGATTGTCAGGAGCTGCCCGAACAAGATCTGTAGCTAGTTTCTGTCGCTCATATCGAGCCATGAAGATGACGAAAAAAACATAATTACAAGGTACGAAAAGAAGTGACAAGACAGCAACAGTCCCCGAGTCATTGATCTTGATGACTTGAGAGACAACGCCGAGAAGCAGAGTAACTAATGCCATGGTAATGCCGCTGAGTTGAGCTTTCTTGAAGAACGAAGCTCCCAGAATGGAAAAAGAAGCAAGTGAAAGACCAACAAGCAGGTGAAATATGATTACAATGGCCATTGAAGTGGCAGCAAATACACCGACACCAAGAACAACTCCCATGATAATCCAGCCAGGGGCATAGATCATATCAAAGGCAAGATGATACGACAAGATCCTTGCAATTTGGGGCTGCCACCTTCGAAGATTGGGCATCATTGCCTCGATGAGCTGGGATATCCCCAACTCTCGTTCAGAAGCAATGAACCCAGTCAAATGGTATGCAATTCCAACCATCCCAATCAAGAATGCAACTCCCAAGATGTTGATAATTGCTCCCATGTAGTTAACTCGAATGTTCGTGTTCCTTTGCGCCTGTGTGATGCTTGTGTATGGACATTCAAGGACGGAAGTTGGGAGGGCAGACTGGTTGATGGTCGTGTTGAGTCTAGCAATCGCGTAGTCGACAGCTCTTTGGAGAGGAAGGAGATAGATTTCGGCATCGTTTGTGTCCTTGTTGACGTCTATCTTCGTACCAAAAGATCCATCTGCTCGAAGGGTGTAGTTCCACAGTCCTCCCGTTCCCTCTGTCGGCGAAGATATGAATACGATCGCACCATAGCAGGAAGTTGCTCCTCTAAGAGAGGATCTGCAGGTATCCAAGAGTTGATTCTCGTCTGTGAGGCGCACAACTTTCTTGCCAGTTGCAGAGGCAGATACGGTATCAATAACTCGATCGATATCTCCTCCTGCCAGACCGTTGTTGACGAACGCGAGTGTATCCCTTCCACCACCTGCAGCATCTAGACCTTCTGCCAATGTGCGAATTTGATGACCAGAGCAATGCCATAGTTCGAAGGGGGGACGAAGAGGTTCCTGGCATAGCTGAGGAATATCATGAACGCCACCGGGAGGACGAAAGCTCGAATGCTGGTGGCGAATGCATGTCGATTGAGCGCGATGAGGATGTTCTTCCTGGTCAATGTCCAGGCCTGGCCGAGGAGAGCCATGATAGGAGTAATTGAGAATGTATAGAGAGTGTCCAAATCATCACGGCCTGGGAGACATCGACTTCGAGTTGGAGGCAATCGTCGCAATTGCCAAGTGCGCGAACGGCTTAGTGGACGTCTTGGGGGAGTTTCAGAATCGAATTCCGAGGATGTTACCCGCGACTGGGGACCGTGAGAGAGCGACGGGATAGTATGTACAAAAGAATGCGACTATAAACACAGATTGAAGATATAAACAGACGAAGTGGAAGTCATTGGCGCAAAGATTGCGATGTTGATCGCTCTCCGAACCGTTACGAGATGACTCTGCGATAGGCTGTGATAGGCTGATAGGCAAACTCTAAAACGCCTGAATCGCCCCAGCGTCTGAGCGCCACAGGGGCCGGGCCGCTACTGTGAGATTGTGTGCTGAGTGAGAACTTTCTCTTTCATCTTTTTCATTATCCACAGTCCAAGTAGGACGCAATTGATGAATGTTCGCGATGCACTTGCATGTCTCTTGGTCGGCCAATTGACCTTTGATGTGTAGAGAGGCCGGAGTGTGGAGAAAGATTCAGGAATGCTTCCCATGCCTTCAGAGGCACCCAACGTTGTCTCACCACACCATTCAGTCAATTGGCTGAGGTCGTGGCACGAGACGTTCTCAGTTCGGACTTCTCATGAAGTCATCGCATCTTTCATGCTGTCATCATCTGAACTCGCAGTTGTCAAGTCTTCGTATTGCTTCGATTCTACACACGCGTCGTTTGCTCTTGAGCATCGCCATGTCTCAACAACTGAAATCCATCGTTCTGCGGATTTCCAGCAAATACACACGCATCTATCTCATCGCGAATCTCCACACCAGATTTAGAATGCAGTGTATGCGTACACCTTTCCCAAGTTCGTCGGATTGGAAGCCGCATCAACCAATGTACCCTTCGGATCACACCAGTACCACGAGTAGTGAGAGACATACCTCTGCGTATCAAGCCATGGCAGTATAGCACGCAGAAAAGCTTCTTGCTCAGCCTCAGTACCTGAACCCTCGAACTATATCTGTCAGCACTATCACGACGAAGACGACCAGAACATACCTCAGTGATCCAGAGGTTCAACGACCCCGCAGCAGCCTTCGCCTCTTCAATGTACGACTTGAAGTAGGGCACATTCGTGGCTTTGTCATACCAATGGATTGGGATGAAGTCGATATGGCATCCAGTGCAAAGCGAGAAGAACTGTTTGAGCCAAGGTAGTCCCGAAGGTCCGTTGGTGACAGCTGGAGCTCCCAGGTAGGCTCGACCAGCGAAGGGGTTCATATACATCCGATAAGCGTCAGCCGCTTGTTGTGGACTCATGCAAGCACCTCCACTGTTGCCGCAATTGTCAGGCTCATTGAACGCCAGAAGGTGGGTGCTGCCTCGGCTCAGGGCGATGTTGACGTTGACGACCCACTGTTGCAATTAGCAATGTTCGAAAGGAGATATCTGATATTCACTCACGATATTTGTATGATCTGCACCATCGCCCCATAGCATGGGTACGTACTCGAGGTTAGTGGGAAATGCTGGGTCCATATCCGACGCCCAGTTATAAGCCCAAGAAACCTGGCTTCCCGCTATATTGAAGTTTTTGAGGTACTGTGCCTCGGAATATGGGAGTCCACGCTTTGGCCCTGCTGGATTGTATGGCTTCAGACTGCCGCGTTCGACGAGGAAGGTTGCATTTTGGTCTGGTGTGGCGAAAGCGCTAGCGATGAAGAAGAAGAGCGCGAGAAGAGTACCGAGATATTTCATGTTGAGGAACCAGAGAAGCATGCCGAGCAGCTCCGAGGCCGAGAATCGACTCATACTCCCGAGTAAAAGATGTAACGACAAAGTCTTCAAGTGGAGAACGGGTGATCTAGCGAGTTAAAGAAGGAAAGGAGAGTGTTGAATTGGCGCAAAAGAGGGACGCGCTTGTTTTCAAAGAAAGAGACGGTCGGCGTGTGCATGAAAAGAAGTTCGATCTGCCTGCAGAGTTGAGTTTGGTAGAAAGGAGGGAGCGATAGCGCAGACTCACAATAAAAGCCCACTCAACAACAGAGAAGTGAATCTCTGAGGGGCTTCCAGTGCTTTGATATACTCACGGGAAATTGTCTCCTGAGTCACAAGGCGTCAAGTTGATTGAGTTCAGGTACCGTGCAACAAAACTTCAATTCTTATTAATTCAACGAGCTAGTGGCTGCAGCCATGGCTTACAGAACTCTCTTTTCGCGTGCCAGAGGTATTTGAGGGTCATACGATATCAATCCTTTGAAATCGTGTTACAACAATGGATTCCTTGGTCTCTGAGATAGGACTTGAAGGGTACCTCGAGAGCGTCAATGTTGGCGGGAGAAGCTTTTAGTGAGACAACGGAATACGAGCTCGGCTAAGTCATGTCACTTATTCAAACATTGAGAGACCTGCTGAGTACTTCGGTAGTTTGGAGCCAGCGCTCAAAATCATGCTGTGCAGCCGTGCCGTGCTCTGGAAAAGGCTGGAGTAATTGGTCAAACTCATCAACAAATCAGCTTTTGAAAGCTCAAAGGAAGCCAGCGCTTTCAATGTCCCAGTCTTGCCTGGTCTTTCTCGACTCACTGTCCCCTAGTAAGGACGATCACCGCCAGTATAATTACCCCTTGTTGTGCGCAGGATCTCAGCGTAAACAAGTCTCTCCATTGTCTCATCAAGGCCGGGACATTGCAAGCACTAGATTAAGCTCCCCGAGCTACGCCAGGTATCAAGTCTCATCCACACCGCCTTTCAATTTCTTCATCTAGGAACCAGTTCCCAAGTACCGAAGCCAATCATCAACTTCCCACTCGTACTCCAAATCCTCGCCCTAAACTTCTCCAACACATGGATCCATTATGTCCTACTTCCAGAAGGCAATGCAACCACAGTTCATTCTCCTTCCTATCTTTGTACCACGAGCGACAGGTTCCAGACCACGCAACTCGCGGGATGCAGGCATCGACATGCTCATCGGATACTTCATCAAAGAACATCGATTTGAAATTCGTATGCGATGACCTCGGATATCTTCTCTGTCGCACCTCAGACATTCGGGTGGTGTCAACCTTCAACATCCAAATTGTACAATAGAGAATTGGGGAATGAGAGCTACACAGAAGCAAGCATCGATTTTCAAGGGCGAAGTCAAGTGCATAGCTAACCACTGAAGAACATTTCTAGCTTCTTTGCTGTCTTTGATAGTCTGGTCAGAGCCAGTCTTGTCCATTAAGCCTTGCTTGATCTTCCTCTCACTGTGCTAGGCTAGGTATTTCAATCGAGAGGAGTACAAGAAGTCTCGGCCGGGTTGGGACATTAGAAGAGGTGCCAGACTTAATCCTAGGAACCCGGGAGTTGATTTCTTCTTCCACCGCTTTCACGGATCGAAGGAAGGTAATCTTAGTATCGACGAGGCGAAGTGTAGTTGGTGCCATCAACGTCCGTTTCCAGTTCTGAGAGAACTTCGTAGCATTGCCTTTTGCTAATGTATGTTGTTGGTATGGATGGTACAATGCATGTCGGAGACCAAACGAAGCGCGAAGTGCGATACAATACATTAAGCCCTCCAGGCATCGGGTCACCCAAGAAGAGGGTTCCCGCCCCCGCACGTAGACGAGCCCTTGACCTCCACTCCCCTCACCTCCCACTACCATACTCCCTCCCCACCGTTCTCAACGCCACTTCCGCAGCCTTCGCCGCAGCTTCAGCTTGCAACTGAATCAACGAGCCATCCTCATCCTCGCCATCCTGCTCGTGCTCTCCATCCTCCCCGTCAATCAACATATCCATATCCTCATTCCCATCCTCTCTTCCATGACCGCGTCCACCTAGCATAGCCTGAAACGAATCAGAATCATGCCTCTCATCATCATGACCAAAATGATCATGCTCCGGACTCTCAAGAGACTCGTGATTGTACCCTCCTAGATGATTCCGAACATCTTCCATGATCTGTGGATCGAGGGGGAGGTATTCGCTTTGCATCCTTGCTACAGGTGCTGTTTGCTGCGGCGGTTGGAAATTAGGTTCTTGTCCTGGGAGAGAGCGGTTGAGAACTTGTGGAGAGACGGAGCCTTGACCAGCGTGGCCTGAGAAACCGTCTTGGTGGTCGTGCTGGAGGCTGAGTGCTCGTCCGGCTGCACTGACGCCTCCTTGTCCAGATGGCGGTGGTATCCGTGGTGCTGGTCGGATTACACCATCTGCTCGCACTACAGGAGCTTTTCCCAGTTCCTTACATTGTGTGCAGTTCCTGATGACCAAGCTGACTGTCTCTTTGATTCGTACCCAGTGATATCTCTCTGCAATCGTGGCTGTTGTCTTGTTGATACCACCATGTTGGGCAATGTGGACGGTCCTGGCGATCTCATACTGTTTCTGAGGGTCCGAAATAACTTCTTTGTCTTTAAGCATTAGCTTGTCAGACTCAGGAAGAAGCTTGTAATGGGTTGCTGCACTTCGAAGTCTGCTTTTCTCCGCCCGGTCAGCTCCTGCTGGGTATTTGCCGTACTTCAGGTAAAACTTGATCTTGTCAAAGCGTTCCTCACTCACGAAGTCCTCGCCCTCGGGCCCCAGGTCTCGGCCGTAGATGATCGCGTCTATCATTTGTCCAGGATAGCTTTTCAGGTTGCCAGCTCCCTTGACTCTTCCAATCCGCTTGAATCCTAAGGCATCCCAGATTCGACATGAGGCTACATTGGTTTCGTAGACAAGGTTGAAGACTGAGTATGTGTATCCAAGTTTTGGTGCCCATTCCAGATAGCTCTCTCCCATGAGTCGTCCTACACCCTTGTTCCGGACAGCATCTGTGACGAGAAAGCCAGCGTTACAGACATGACTGCTCCGTCCTGGGTAATTAGGCTTGATATAGTAACTCCCTAAGCACTCCCTAGCCCAGTCTTTGCCTTCCAGAACCTCGTCTACACTTTCAATATTGCCCAGCAGCATCACAGCGCCAAAGTTCTGGAACCAATACGGCGAGAACTTGTCCACAGACATAGTATCAACGAAAGGGTATGTATCTCCATTCTCAATCTCTTGGTTCAACTGATCGCTGAGGTACTCGAGGAGGGAAGGAGGGACTTGGTGCGGCGATGAGAAAGGAACGATTGTAGCGACAGTGACGCGATCACGGAGTGTGACTTGTCGAGGGTATACCTCAACGGGTAGAGAAGGATTCGGATCGTGGGGATCTGGGAACGGTGCTGAGCCAGAGGTACGGTAGATGGCAGGGCTCGAGGGGTCATCGAGCATGGCAGGCATGTTGGAGGGGCTCTCGCGAAGAATAGGGGTTCAGGGGTAGCCCGCGTAACTGGTATAACTGTCAGATGGGAGGTATTTCACACAAGTGAGGGGTAAAAGGCCCTCAAGGTGGTGGTACATGGAGAGGACAGTCCGCCAAGGGACCCAGCCTCCAATTGTCCACAGCTACAGAGTGCTACGAAGCACAATGAAGGAATCGTAGCTGGGAGCGTCTTGCTGTTCTGGTTCGGGAGTGGTGATGTGGATTGCGAGTGTTGGTCTGAGAAATTCACTCGAAGATCGTGGAACCACTGCAGAGAAAAAGTTGCAGCCAGGCCTGGTGCCTCAGGTTTTAACGCTAGCCACTCTGATGTCTCAGCAAACACTTGTGAAGTGGTGGGACTGAACAAGCTCTTCCTCCTGATGTAATCGATGACAGCGAGTCCATCCACGGCTGTAGTGCAGCTTGAGGATATTCCTGTGGAATTTAATATCAGTCTTCCTGCTCCATGTCTGAGTTCCGCTTCATGTTCTGAGATGTACCGAGCATTGCATATTTCAGCCCACTCCCAGCGTGTTCATTTCAGCCTTGAAGTCGGCAAATGGTCTCTCCGCACTTATTTCTTCCACAACGTCTTCACTTCTGCTTCCATCTTCAGCTCAAATCTTTCTTCACTTGAGTTTCAACGATGGACCCAGGATTCTATCACCAAATGACCGATGTCATGGGTCTGGTCCCCAAACGACCAGAAATCCCAGAAGAAGAACTCGCAAAAGTTGGTGATCCGTCGGCTCGCAAGACCCCGCCGGACACCAATTGGACCGTCTACAGCCCCAATGTCACAAGGGGGAACCTAGAGCAGATGAAGGACTTACGCTCAGACGATCCCCGTATGTCCGTGGGATGGAAGGCAAATGAGTCTGGTGCTCAGAAGGAGCCAGAGACTGGAGGCTGGATGTCGACCACCGAGCAGCAGCCTTTCATGGGAAATTGGAGTGGGGAGGTTAGCATGTATAAATATGCCATGGCTATTGATTCAGAGGCGTGAGTTCGGGTTCAGACCTCGTGCATATGTGGTGCAAGTGCAAGAGACAGATTCTTTGCACAATAGGCTCCTTCTCTTTTACTCCTTTCGTGCATTCGCTAAATGACTTCAAGTACACCTAAAGCCTCAGACCAAGCGTCCGACTACCCCCACCCCAGTCTCTCCCTCCCACACCCATCCCTCAACCTCGACTTCCGAATGTCAGTCACTCTCAACCCCAAGATATCAGTTGGCGTTACTCCCTTTGGCCACCGCAACTGGATCTCCTTCACTGGCGGAACCTGGTCCGGCTCTTGGGGTTCCGGAATCGTTTTGGTACTTTCCCTTTTCCTCTCCCCTTCCTCTCCCCTTCTCCCTCTTTCCCTCGCACTCACACCTCTCAGCCCGGTGGTCAAGACAGTCAAATTATTACTCCTGATGGCTCAGCCCGACTAGAAACAAACTATATCCTGCAAACCTACGACCAACCACCAGCACACATCGTGATCAAAACCAATGGCTGGAGAACAGGACCACCTGATGTTCTCGCTCAATTAGCTGATCCTCACAAAGCGGATAGCGTTGATCCACATAGTTATAAGATGAGGTTGTTCATTGAGATGGAGACGGGAGATGAGAGGTATAGGGATAAAGTTAATTGCGGAATGTGGGTTGGGAGTGGGATGAGAAAGGGAGCTGAGGTTATTTATGAGTAAGTGCTGAATTCTGAGGCTTAGTGAGTGTAGTTTGTTGATGATTACAGTGCATATCGAATCTCTTGATCCATAGATGCTTTCTATGTCTAGAATATATACAGCCTTCGCTAAGCATGTTTCCATCTGTTCCTGCACAGCGCGTCTATCGTCTCTCGAGCCAAGAATCTCTGCCTCGAAGCTGCAGCAGCATGGCCCCCACCCCATGATGCCCCGCTCTCCTCTTCATCAGTGCCATCATCCCTCATCGTAAGATGGCCCGCGAGAGCGCCTTGCCCTTCCTTCACGAACCCGTGCAATAAAAATTTCACATCTCTCACCTTCACTTTCCTGAGTCAAGGTTCCTTTCCCTTCACAACTTGGCTTTCCCCACCACCTCGGCATCAACGATAATAAACAACGCCTCCCCATCAGCCGCAACCTTCAACTTCCCCCCTTCACCCCCCTCAACCTCCACAGTCCCTCTCGCCCAAATCTTCTTCCCCTCTTTCTTCTCCAACCACCCCCTACACAACACAACACCCGGCGTCCTCACAGGAGCTCTGTAATCTACTTTTAAGTAGGCCGTCATAGTGCTTTTATCTTCTGGCCTTACATTTTCTGGCCTGTGTCAGTTCGCTACTTTCCGTGAGGAGGTGATGGGAAAGAGGAATGATAAAAGGGAGACAGGGTAAAGAAGGAAGAGTAAAAACGAGGGCATACCAGCAGCAGAACCAATAACCTCATCCAAGAGTAAAGAGACGAAACCCCCATGACAAATATCTCTATGTCCATTTACACCAGTTCCAAGCTTCAAGAGGGTGAGGATTTCGGTCTTCTCATTTGAAGAAGTCGCAGAGGGGAATTTATAGAAAGATTGCCATGCACTGATTGTTTCTGGCGAGTTGAGAGTTTGCGCACAGAATGAATCCCCAGTATGGGATTTCAAAACTCGAGAATCGTTGATGAATGGTGTGAGACTGGGGTCTTCGAACATCCGTCTCGCCCATGATGTCCCCTCGAATGCGGTTTTGGTTTCTGCTGCGGGTTCTCCGCGCGCGTTTCTTGGTTCCATGTTTGAATTTGATGGTGGCATGGTGGAGGCTGTGAAGGGTCGAGGATATGGGTGAGTTTGGTAAGTGAGGATGAGATAGGTGCTGAGCCGAGGTTGTCGATTATCCCGAACTGGTGCCGGATCAAAAGCTGGGGTTGAGGTGCCAAGGCGCGAGGCTGAATGATCGACGGGGCGCCTGGATTTGACAGAAGTTTATTTGATGGAGATGCAACGTTTGGGATTGTTTGATCTGCTTGGAAGGTTCATGTGAGGTGTAGCAAAGGAGGATGTGTGGCTGATGGTGAGGATGTAAATATTCGGGAGATGGTACGGGATATTAGCCTGAGAGATCACGGACTTTAGAGCCGTCTTAAATAATGAAGCTGCAGTCGGCCAAGAGGGGTCAGTCAGAGCCAGAAGATAAGTATTGTTAATTACATAGGAAGCCTGGATCAACCTGGAGTGCCAGAGCAACTTATCGAGTTCCACCCCATGCAATGCAATCTTTATGCCCATAACACCGTGCTCGAAACCCATGCTCAAAACCGACGCCCAAACTCTTTTGTACTCCAGTGCCCCTTATGCATTATCCCTCACTTGCGCACCGCCAACTTCTTCAGTATGCCCTTCTTCTTCTCCCCACCCTTCTCTCCTTGAGAAGATTGTGGTCTGCTCTCGACCATACCATCCACACTATTTGGCTCCGTCTTTTCTCCATCAACATCTCCAGGTTCATGCCCCTCCGGATAGCCATTGCATCCAGCCTCATCGTCCGCATACGTAATGTTGGCATACATCTTTTCCAAACTTTCATGCCTGCCAAATAAATGATGCCCACTATGATGCCGTCCGTTTCGATGCAAGAAGGAGGAGCGAGAATGTGTGCGGGTCAAATCGAGGTCGGGGGCTTCAATGGTGGCGTTGGGAGACGTGTCTGCGTCAGGATGTGTGAGTGTTGTGTTTCGGTCTGCAGAGAAGATTGTCAGTTTAGAGAATGAGAAAGTGAGCGGGAGAGAGAAAGGGAAAAGGAAGTACCTTCAGAGAAGGGTTCAGGGAATCCGGTGTTCTTTTTCGAGCCCCCAGCACCATCTCTCTTTGCATCCCCAGAGTCTTGGACGTGGTGATTCATAACCGTAACCGTGAAGCTCAACGCTGTCTTCTTGTGATGTCTATAGCTCGATCGAGGACGGAGTTGCAGGTCGTCGGAATCAGAATCGTAGCAGATTGTTGAGGATGCTGTTCGAGAGGTAAGCGCTTGACGAAGTAAGTTGAACACCATCTTGTTCGTGATAGCAAAAACTGCATGATGGCAGAAGAACAAGAACAAGAACAAGTGAGGAAGTCATGCTGGGCTGGAGATTTATATGAATGTTCCAGACTCGGATTCAATGCAAGCGGATGTGAGTGTCCAGTAGCCGCGAAACAGAGAATGTGAAGATGCATCCCAGTCGGCACAAGCGGAGTGGCGCCTAATGACACAGCACCTCTTCTTCCGCCACCAACAGAATTCGGGAGAGAAGTAAAATCCGAGACTTACAATTCTAGGATCGAAAGGTTCCGGGAAAGCGATTCGCAGCAGTCTTGGCAAACTATTTTGTTTGGTTTGGAGAAGGAGGATATATTAGTGCTGAGACGGCGAGATGGAGAGAGGCAGGCAGAAATGAGCCATTTTAAACGTCATCATCGCATTGCGTTTACATGCAGAGGCTGAGGAAAGGCAAGAGTAAGCCACCAAGCATTCGTAAAATCCGTTACCCGGCGAAAAGAAGCCTGCGTTTCGTTGAACAGACGCTGCATCTTGGGTGAACAGCTTAGTATGTCAGCTGAAAGTTCACATCTTCCGCTATCCGAACATCACACCCTTCTTCAACATTCGGAATCACGACAGGCATTCAACCTCATTCAAAAGACCTAAACAGGATGAAGCTTGGTGAAGCATCATAGCCTAAGGCGCAGCGGATTAGACACAATTCTGTGTTGCACAACACAAAGTCAGCGAGCGCTTTCGCACCACTGCATTGATTAAGTATCATTCGTTGCCGACATATCTCTTTCCTTTCCTTTCACCTTAACTCCTATGCACTACGCCCCTAAATAATAGCTCACTTACAGCTTCTCATTCGGTCCAGCAATCAACATCTTAATTCCTTTCCCAGCCTTGACGTCGATGAATGCTTGCTCGGCATCCTCGAACTTCACAGTCCCAGTAATCAACTTCTTGACGTCCACCTTTCCTGTAGCAACAAATTCGACAGCCAGCTTGTAGTCTCCACTACCATATCGGAAAGATCCCTTGGCAGTCACCTCCTTAGTACAAAGTGCCATAATAGGGAAGTTGATGTCCGCTTTTCCCATACCGCCCTGAACATACACTCCTCCTCTGCGAATAGCATGAAGAGATGTCTGAATGGAAGACTCAGCACCACTCGCGTCAATGATTGCGTCCGCTCCACCCTCCAGTCCCGCCTCCTTCAATAACCTCGCCGCATTCTCCTCAGCAGGGACACGCTCTGGTGTAAATGTGTGAGTAGCAGCATACCCCTTCGCAAACTCCAACCGATTGGGCTGGATATCGACAGCAACAATCGTACTTGCTCCAAAGGCCCTCGCAACAGCCATACACAACAACCCCACCGGCCCAGCACCCATAACTACCACGCTATCTCCAGGCTTAACCTCCGCCTGCCTTACAATATGCACTCCCACCGCCAACGGCTCAATGAGAGCTCCCTCTTGCAAAGACACATGTTCCGGCAACTTATAACAAAAGTCACTGGGCGCAGTATAGAACCCCGCCAACGTCCCATCATAAGGCGGCGTAGCCGCAAACCGCATATCATCACACAAGTTGTATTTCCCCGCCAAACATGGCGTGCAGTGTCTGCATGGCGTTCCTGGCTCGATAGCAATTCTATCTCCTTTAATTAAGGTCTTCACAGCAGATCCAACTTCGACGACTGTCCCAGCTGATTCGTGCCCGAGTACCATAGGGTCCTTCACGATGAAAGAACCGATGCAGCCGTGTTGCCAGTAGTGGACATCGGAGCCGCAGATGCCGGTGTAGTTTATTGCGATGAGGACGTCGTGTTCGCTCTTTAGGGTGGGCTTGGGGCGTTGTTCGAAGGAGAGGGAGAGGGGTTTGTTAAGGATGAAGGAGAGGTTCTGAATACAGTGTTAGCTAGTGGTCCTCGAATGTGCGGGCTTGGAGGGGCATATTACACTTTCTCCCATTGTGTCTGGTGTTTTGTGTATTTTGTGATATTTTAGTGTGATCAAACGTTGTTCAGTTCTTCAAATACTCAACCAAAACCAAGAGCGAACCGGTATTTAAAAGGAGAAGAAAGCAGGATAAACATTCCGTCAACGGAACCAAAGATGGAGGGGCTCGGAAGACCTGCCCCCACGAAACAACCCCGCCAAAAGCTCAATTTACCCAAGCTTTATCCGCCCCAATCATCAGCCTCAATTGGTCAAGCCGCCCCAAACCGACAACACGTGAAGCCTCGTTTCCAGCATCTGAGAAAAAGAAAGGTGAGGGCTCACGATATTTTTGCTGGGTTTTGATTTGTGCGCATGGAGGAGGGGAGGAAGAGTGGTGCTGTCAAATCTTTTTCGTCATGTCATGTCATGGAAGCATGAGGGGAGGAGCATCACCAGTCCTGTGGAGCTAGAACATCATGTCGATAATTTTGGGAAGCTTTGGAGCGACGAAACAGGTCGGGCAAACCCCACAAATTCAAACGTCTCCGGTGGGTGGGATCCCTGTTTCCCTGAAGATATATTTAGCCAGAATGATGTCCGCAGATTCATGAGTGATGTATGCACGTTGCGTGAAAGTTGCCCCAATTATTGTCACGAGAATGGAGGTTGGAGAGAGCTGATGTTGATGCACAAAGAGGAATTTGTTGAGCTCCTGGAGGGTCACACAATTTTACGATGCTAAGAAATCCTTGAATTCAGCCGCAAGTTCTAGGTAGTCCAGTGAGATTATCCGGGGCCACCAGCTAGAGAGCGGTCTGTCTCTCAACTGGTATTGAAGATGAGCGCACGAGAGCGCCCAATTGATACGACAGCTAGCTGGAGACTAAAGGTTTGAGAGGGGAAGCAGAAATGGCCACGACAGTCTGTGGAAGCTAGAAGTGGCATTCCTAGGGTCTGACATGATCGAAGAATGTTCGATATTATGAATATCTGCTCTCAACTATCTGGTTGAGGGTTCGCAGAACTTCCCTGGGCCTGTAGTGTTCGTGATCAAGATAGAACTTGAGAGCTGAGACAGAAATACGCTCAGAAGTAGCCATTTGAGCTTCTGGAGATGCAAATCTCCGAAATTAGGACCACTGCTCTGGCAGAGACTCAGAGTCCACTGAGCTAGCAGCCAAACAGTATGATAAAAAGACACAAATAAAGCATCATGACCTGAAGTGACTTCCCATTCTCATTGGCGTGCTTGGGCCATCTCCCAAGATCATTTTCTACAGCATCAATGCGGCGAGGATGAGAATCGGCCACGTAGAAGGTATGCTTTCTTTCAAATCAATTCGTTGCTCAATGATCGATCTTCAAAGAAAAGTCCACGTGTGGTACTCCTTGATGTATCGAGCTGGTCGAGATGATGTCGATATCTGCAATACATTAGCTAGACTCTCGTAGCATCGGAAGGCCTCATACCGTTGTTGATATACGTGCTAACATTCTCTGGAGTCAAACCACCACTACACTCCAGTAAGAACTCTCTCTTCCCAGCCCATCTCTGCTTTATACTCTGCGCCGCCACTTTCAGTCCGTCTCCATCAAAATTATCCAGCATTATGATATCCGCCCCAGCAGTAATAGCCTCATCCGCATCCTTCTCATTATCCACTTCCACTTCGACTTTCAAGGCAAACCCTCCAGCAGCTTTCGCGGCCTTCACAGCCTCAGTAATACTCCCTCTCGCCCATATATGATTATCCTTCAACATAATCATACTCGACAAATCATGCCGATGTCCATCCACACCCCCAACAATCATCCCATACTTCTCCACCAACCGAAACCCTGGTGTCGTTTTCCTCGTCCCTGCAAGTATTCCCCTGTATCCGGCTCCCCTAACTAGTTCCTCCATCATCCTACTCTTAGTCGCCACGCCTGAACACCTAGCCAGAGTATTCAACGCTACTCTTTCTCCAAGCAACAACTTCCTCACCGGCCCCGTGACCGTCGCAACAGCAATCTTTCCCTTCGCTCCAGGCTCAACCCATATCCCTTCTGGCATATGCCATTTCACCGTACACCCGGCATGTGCAAACACCTCGTCGAAGAATGGCACGCCAGCAAGCACACCTCGCGATTTACCGAAGAGAGTCGCAGTTCGTTCGTCATCGCCGACTACGAAGCCGCCGTAATCGAAGGATGGGGTATCTTCTGCGAACCAGGCTGTGATTTGGGACTTCCAGTGGACGGGGAGGAGGTTGGCTGGTTTGCCGTGTTGGAGGGCCATTGTAGGTGGCGGATTGGGAGGGCTTGGGGAGATATGGGTATCGGAGGTATGAAAGGTCTGCAGAAGTGGCAGACGAAGGGAATGTTTAGGGAGTCGGAGTCATTGTGAGCGATGATTCAGGTACGAGGACGATTCGGAAGAGAATGGTGGGGTTCTGCCGCCTCAGACCGCCTTTGGCGGGAGCTTCTTCTGCATCGGCATGCGTGTCTTGACAAACACCAGATCTTTTGCACAACTTCCTAATTACTCTGGTGTGTAATGGGTATCCCCGCAGGCAAAGCTGTCCCTGTTCTCTGCTTCTCAGTCATTCATACGCTCTACAATATTGAATGAGAGAGGAAGAGGAGGAGAAATGGGCGAACCGGAGTCCAGAAAATCACTACACCAAGCTGGCGCCTGAGATTATTTTCCGCGGGGTTGCTTTGGGGTGGATCGAGCGTTCAAATACGGGTACGCTGAGGTTGATTGGACTGATAAGGCGTCACTCCCGTGCGAAAAATTGTTCGGCGGGCTCTTATCGGATGAAATTCGCTGTCGACATCAACATCTCCAAGGCCCGCGATGATGGTAAATAGTAGTGGGTGCGCGATATACCTAATTGGGTTTCGGTTGCAAATTTCGTTACCATTTCATCCTTCTTCTTCTTCCTGAACATATTCCGTCCCAATTGCGTCAATTATCGAATCCGGCGCATTGTGATCAATTTGCCCCTCCACGGTCCTCCAAGAACCGGAGCAAACAAGTAAACACGACGATGGCGATATCTCTCCTCACATCAATCGATTCCACATCGCATATCCATCTCATCGTCGGGTGGAATCCATTAGCAGCAGCTCGATGTGCCAAGTCTCTCGAAGTTGGAGCGAAACCCCTCCTTGTTGCCCCCGAGACCGCCGAACTGCACTATGCGTTGCAGAAGAGGGTAGACAATGGCGAGGTGGAATGGTTGAAGAAGCCGTTCGAAGATGAAGACGTTCTGCGACTAGGCAGAGAGGAAATCGATCATGTCGTTGACGGCGTTTTCGTCACTTTGGGACCTCGAGACCCATTGAGTATTTCCGCCCTTCATTCTAGCTTGACATCCGCTGACAATCCCGGGCGCGCACATCTCCCACCTTTGCAGACGGAATCGGATACCTGTCAATGTTGCAGATGCACCCTCCCTCTGCACCTTCTCCGTCCTCTCAACCCATACATCCGGCCCCCTCCAGATAGGCGTAACGACAAACGGCAAAGGCTGCAAACTCTCTTCTCGGATTCGGCGTGAAATCGCCTCCTCTCTTCCTCCCAATCTGGGCCCAGCATGCGAGCGTCTCGGCACAATCCGCAGACGAATACAAGAAGAGGATCATCTTTTGCACATGGCGTTGGCAGGCGAATTGGAGGAAGAAGATTCCGTGGACCAAACATCTACGTTCAACCGCTTGATCACTGAAGCGGACCTAGATGCCGCCAAGAACAGAAGGATGAGATGGCTCAGCCAAATCTGCGAATACTGGCCCCTTCGTCGATTGGCAAATATCACAGATGCAGATGTTGAATCTGTGCTAAAATCCTACTCCTCAAATTCCACAACAAGCTCACCACTTGAGACCCAACAAATTGAACAGAGGACTCAAAAGAAGGGAAGAATAATCCTAGCAGGCAGTGGACCCGGACACCCAGGCCTCTTGACTCGAGCAACCCACAAAGCTATTCTAACATCCGACCTCATCCTCGCAGACAAACTCGTCCCCTCTGGAGTCCTCGATCTAATACCTCGCCGTACACCCGTCCATATCGCCCGCAAATTCCCGGGAAACGCAGACAGAGCACAAGAAGAGCTTCTCGAACTCGCTCTCGAAGGCCTCAAAGCTGGGAAGACCGTCTTGAGATTAAAGCAAGGAGATCCATACATCTATGGCCGAGGAGGAGAGGAATTCGATTTCTTCCGGAAAGAAGGATTCGGCGACGTTATCTCTGTCTTACCAGGAATCACCAGCGCGTTATCTGCACCATTATTCGTCGGGATACCGGCTACACAAAGAGGAGTCAGCGATCAAGTCCTCATCTGTACTGGTACGGGGAGGAAAGGCAAGCCGTCTGTCCCGCCGGAATATGTTAAGACACGGACTGTGGTTTTCTTGATGGCTTTACATCGCATTTCTGCCTTGGTGTCTGATCTCACTACACATACTTCTGAAGATGCTAAAGTGGTTAGGGAAGATGGGGCTTTGGATGAGAGTAGGAGGTTGTGGCCGAAAACGACACCATGCGCGGTGGTTGAGAGAGCGAGCTGTCCGGATCAGAGGGTTATTCGGACGACGTTGGAGTTTGTCGCTGCAGCGATCGAGGGAGAAGGGAGTAGGCCGCCTGGATTGCTAGTACTTGGGAATGCATGCGAGGTCTTACATAAGGGTGATGCCGGGAGGAAGTGGGTAGTCGAGGAGGGATTCAGAGGCTTCGAGGATTTTGAGAACTTGGGGTTAGAGGAAGTGATGGAGAATTTAGTGGTGGAGGATGGAAAGTCAGCAGAAAGGCCTAGAAAGGCCTGAAGTTGTGAGAGGTGATAGCTTTAGGAGGGAGATGAAGGTCTGAAATGCGAACACAAGAGTGTATAGATAATGAGACCTACAATGATGGACTTTGAACATCACAATCATATCGGCTGTAAGTGGAAGCAAATATCACATGTGTGAGACGATCCGCAGACAAATGCAGGAGATGTTGGTACAGTATTAGATTGCTACCCACCGCTGTCTATATTCGTAGGCATCCAATTCTTAGAATCTAGCACCCCTCTACATCCTTCTAGCTTAAGCTCACTTCTCTAATGGATCTCGTCTTCTCCGTGTTGAACCGCAGAGCCTGATAACTTGCTGCCCCAAATGCATCTATGCAACCGCTTCCTCGTCATGGTTTGAAATTGCTCACGAACTCTTCGTATGTCCATTCTTGGCCTTCCCATTGATAGCCTTCCCATTCGCGCCCCTCGAGTCCAGCTTCTCCAAGGCCTGGAAAGCTTTCGCGATGGTTCTGACACTGCTCACGAGTAACACTGAATACTAGTTAGCCTCCTTTCACATGCCATCTTCCCCTTCACTCTCCGAGGTCTCATTATGCCTCCTTCTCCAGCCTCGCAGGGACCCACTCTCAAAGATAGGAAAGACCGGGGAGACTTACTGCCAGGGAACACCATCCAAATGAAATTCATGAAGAAATAGTACACCCAGAAGTACAAGAACTCAGGCCTTGAGTACGTAACACCCGTGTAAAAATGATCGAACATGCTGGTTGCGTAGTAGAGGATCAACCCGTAGATCTGGCCAACGCAGACAATGATCTGGAGGGGATGGCGGAGAGGGTGAGAAGTTGCAACAAATAGGGCGACGACGAAGCAGAGGGGTCCCCATGTGAACTTTGGATTGTTAGCTTGTGACTTGGGGCAGGAGGTGGAGGTGGGGGAGAGGAAGGTATGGGCAAGCTTACGGCAGTGACAGTCTCCATGCAGAGAACGAATGGGTCAGATGTCAGGTATCTGCTATCTGAGAGGGCGTATTCTTTCCATAGCTGCCCAAAGAGATCCTGAGCTGGGCCCATCCGTGTATGGTTGAGGGAGAAGTAACCTTCGAAGAAAAGGTGGATTGCGCCCGCTATGTTTGTATCAGCATTGATCCTTCAATCCGCCCTTCCATGTACCAATCCAGTCCATCTGCCATTCTATACAGAAATTTTCCGTTGGGCTAATCGCAAGATATGAAAGAGAGAAGTACGCACACAGAACCAACCACCAGATGGCAGCCTTTTCCGTTGCCGGCAACCTGGGATGTACCCGATCCACGATCGAGACAGTCCCAAATAGTATCAATCCACACAACCCAGCAAACATGCTCAATAGCATGGGAACAGAGTATTCATTCGCGATGAGATGGGCGATCTCGACCTCGAGTGGGTAGTAGGAATGGTTCGTGATCATCTTGGAGGAGATGGTAGAATTGAGTTGGTGGACGATGGACGCCATCTTGAATGAAGTTGAGGGAGCTCGAGGAATCGATCGAGGGCAGGATACTGCAGAGAAGAAGGTCAATTAATCTCGTAGATCGCAAACAAATGGAATTGCAGATGCAAGAAATGCAACAATTCTGTCTGCAAGCACTAAACACGTATCAGATAACAAAAAGCTGGAGGATGAGCAGCTCTGAAGAACAGAAATCAAGGAGTTAAGACGCAATCTGCCTATCTGCGGATGCAAGATTCGAACAAGAAATAGGAGAATGCAGATGCAGATACAAAGTCAAGAGAAGAGCCGTCGCCTGCTCCCATAAAAACCTTGTCTGCTGCTAGCTGAATACTACACGATAATTAAAGGAAGCACCAGATGGTCGTGACCAAGGCACCTAGCTCAATAGAGCTGGTAGCTCGTACCAAGCCAGCGTCTTGTCTCAAATACAGGCTGCTCCTGTCCTGCATATCAAACCAAGCTGAGCTGGAAGTAGCGCTCGCTAGGCGGATAAGGACCCTACGTGCATTACCGACTTGCTGGCTGTGGCTGGTGAGCTCAATAGATGGATCATGATTCGTGGATGTTGGGTGTGCGAGATGGGATGTCACTTTGGGGCTTGGAGGACGCGAAACATTGTTTGCCAGGATGGCCAGAATGGCTAGAAGAAGACCGAGATAAGGTTCTCACCACCTGCACTAGACTGCAACGTCATCCCTACTTGTCTTTGGTTCGTGGCCTGCCATGGCGCGCACCTGTTTCCTTTCGTCTAGACCCTGCCGTCTTCTTTCTCCCTTTACGGAAATGCACTAATGGCAGAGCTTGTTGTTCGAGCTTGGCCTTTTCCAAGATTCAACATTTCCAATTGTGGAGATTTGCAGATGCTGCACCGCCACAGTTGTCAAACCTCCCGCAAGGTACAGGACTCAAGATTGTCGACCCGAGGTCCTAACATTGACACGTTCGGTTGATTCGCATATGGTTCTGCGAGTCAGTTGCTCCTGACGAAGTTGTCTCGAGGTAATCAAATCAAGAAGGCCCCACGAATTTCCTGAACTGAAATGTATCATCCACCTCATCGCTCCCTCCACTCATTCCCATCATACCATCGTCGTCTTCGATGAGATCTGCGATCGAGACCTTGCCATTGGCATGCTTCTCGTTCGCTGGCACAAGATTCAATGGGCTCTCCTCCCTCTGGCCATATATATCAAACGACAGCGTCTCCGCATCCTGCCATGGCACATTTCCATCTTGTTCGTCAGAAAGTGAAGCTAGTATACAATCCTGCGAGTCGCTGAAGAAGATAGCAGGCTGAGCTGAATCGACATTCAGCCATCGAATAATTGTCTTGCCCAGGAGCTTCCCGCCCGGAATTTGTTTTGCGAAATCGATAATCTTCGGGCTCTCCCATGATTGATCCCAGAGATGTACCAAGCCACGAGATTCATCTCCTTCGCTTCGAATCATCAGAAGCCCATCCATTGCGGGGTGCCAGGAAACTTTCGCAATCGGTGCATGCAGGATGATGACTGCCCTAAGTATCCGAGTACCAATGTCCCAAATCCAGGCTGTGGAAGGCATGTTCTCTATTCGAGTTGCCAACAGTGTCCCAGACTTGTCGAATGTCAAAAGGTTGGTGCCGGTCTTCGTATCTATATTGCTTGGGGTGGTGGGAGGGAAAATCGATTGTGTAGCTTCGATGAATCCACGAGTGAAGCCGTTCTGCGAGGGGTGAATTTGCTCTTGCCAAATCTGCGGTTATCAGCACTTCTCTCACCATCATTAGGTGCTTCATACCTGCAAGGACTCTGCAGGCTTCACAGCTGCAGTGTGTACCATGCCCATCGATTCAGTGAACCACGGCGCACCCAGAATTGCGACTCTCATGCCATGATCTCCAATCGCGATATGGGCTCCATTGCCACTCCATTCGAAGATCTTGATGCCAGCTCCAAGGGTAGCATCTGGATCATCTGAGGCCGAGATGGAACCATTCCAGGTCTTGAAGAGATGTCCATCTGCGGTATATACAAACAACGCATGGCCCTGAGATGCAGATTCCCAGGCTACAAGCCATCTGCCATCAGCACTCCAGCACAGCCCCTGAGCATCAATGCTCTGTGGCAACCATGATCGTATGACATCCAATGTTCCCGGCGTATGTATGCTGATCACATCCTTTCCATTACTTCGAGTCAAAAGCCCTAGATGTGAGGTTCCTGGTCGGTATGAGTACCCTTTAGCAGCAACTCCTGGGTTGTAGAGCTTGGGAGCATTGATGTCCACCGATTTCGAAGACGAGAGATTGTATACCGAGAGTTTTAATCCATGATCTGAGAATACCAGTACCTCATCGTCGCTCGCTCCAAATGCGATAAATGTAATTTTCGTTGTTCCTGATGTCGGGTGCAAGACATTGGCTAGGAATTTGCTGTTGATCGCAGAATAGACTCGAATGTGTTCTGCAGACCCTAGTAAGACTCTGCTCGATGATTCCGACCACAGAAACCATGATACTGAAGCTGCAAGGTCTGGTGGAAGAGCAACTACGCGTATAAGCTCGAGGGATCGCGTGTCTCGAATGCTGAGTTGGGATGGAAGAATCGTTGCTATGAATGTGCCATCGGGGCTTGGGAGGGATTGCGAGGATGCTGTGTTGCGCGGTGCTGTCAGCTATAACCCAGTATGTCAATGAATATAATCTTACATTTCAACGACCGAGAGAAGCGCATCTTGAGCCGGAGCTGGTGATGGTAATTGAGATGGAAGTTGAGGGTTTGTTTACTTTCTCTAGCCCGATAAGATAAGCTTGCTGGTGGGGTGGGGTTTGTGGCTTTCATGTGAGCGTTATCCCCTTACCTGCGAGCGAGCCACTTGGACTGTTAAGATTGACACAAAAGTGGGGCTGGATAATGCTCGAAGTTGATGCCTCTTGGGAGGCGTGAAACCTTTCGCTCGTCACTTTGGATGAGAACTTCAAGATTCTACCAGCATCGAAGCACGACACTCACTTGGAAGCTCGACTATGATATCTGTAGAGCTCGCGATGCGATGATCGACGCTCCAAGCGCTCTTCACTGTCCTTCATCATTTCCTGCGAAACCGATTGAGACGGTACCGACCCAGCATCTCTATGACTCGGCCTGCCTTCGTCGAGACATCCATCGCTGCTTTCGATACATCTTATTCATATCCCGCCATATATTGCCCTGCAGACTGGGAAGTTGTCGTATGACTCTGAGAATGGCGGTTGCTGTGGCTGAAGTTGTGAAAGCCCAAGCTGTTCCAGCTCGAGATCTGGGGGCAAACCATTCCACTTGGGATAACGCTTGCAGATGCCGATGCCCAGTGGAAGGCGCATTGGCATCTTCGACGGGTATCCTTCTTGTCGAGGTATCGAAGAACTCGACGAGTTTCACAGAGACAAGGTTCATGGGGCTAAAATCCTGCTCCCCATACCACAGTGTCATGCAATTTGGATTAGGAAGCAGGTTTTCTAAGCCAGCTTGTATCATGCTCGATATCTAGACCGAGAAGAGAAAGTGAAACCAGATAAGCTCGACTCTACGAGTACACTCCAGGTTGCAGGCATCAGATAGAGATCTGTCTGTCTTGCTATTCATATATTTCTATATGCATCCACCTTCTTGAGGGGAAATGTCTCTCTACTCTATTTTGGTTCCGGTTGAATAAATTGCACTCCTTTGTTATTGTAAGCAGCTATACCTCTTGACCTTCCCGATTTGAGTTTTGTGCCCCATCTTTTACATTTTTGGTCTTGCGATGTTCTCGTTGACTGGACTTCTATCTGCTTGTGGCGCTTGTCAGCGTTGCCGGTATGCGGCCCCGTCGCATCACGAACCAGTTAGATGATCTCTTTCGCGATCGCTGTTACTCTTCGCGATCGACAAAGCGTGCTCTTAGAGCTAGCGCTAATATAAAGCCTCATAATGAAACGCAATCCTTCCCCGCGCCTGCTGTGCTACCATCACCCAGACGCCTTGAAACTTCAGCCCTATTGCCTTCTCCACACAAAGACTTCTACGTTCGCCGCGGAGGGAGCAGACCAGATATTTGGGAAATGGCAATGCGTTTCTGCTCTGACGTTCAGCGATGAAGCTTGTACCCAACAACTCATAGAGCCAATGAGTCTGAAGCCTCTCGGTAGAGTCACATTCACTCCAGATGGCTACATGAGTGCCATCATCACTCATCCAGATTGCGCAGCGCCTACTGGCAAGTCTTGGAGGTCTGGAGCATCAGATGAAGTAGTAGCTCGTGTGGCAAGAGCAATGTCATCATATTACGGGCCATATCAAGTCTCGCAGAGAGATGGGGAGACAATCTTAAGTACGAATATCGAGATCGCTCTAGAACCAAATTAGATTGGTACTATTCAGGAGAGGAAGGTTAGATTTGGAGAGCTAGGAGGGGAGAACACTATAATTTTGCAACCTGTTAAGGCGCTGGAGTAGCTAGTATGTCGTCTCTTGTCTTCCTATCTTATTCTTACGCTTTTGCAGGTTGGGAAGCTGGGATACGGAGTCTTCACTTGGACGAAAGTCGACTTGAAGAAGAATGCAAGGTTGTGGGATGATGCAGGCGACGACGAGGAAGAGTAGGAGGTTGTCTTCCATTCTAGCAAGACTCCAGTCAACCGTTTCAATTGATGAAATGAGTCCAAATGTTCTCCGTGTCTCTATTACATGATCACTTTCGACACCAATCACCTTCCCAGCACCAAACTCCTTCGCTATATTTATTGCCACGCCTTCGATGTGGTCGTGTTAAAATGACAACAGTGAAGTTCTTGGGGAGGTTGAACTTTTATGCTCCGCCCCAGCTCTCTCAAGCACATGCAAACCTCCCGTATCCCTCTTTCTTCGACCGCCACACTTCCCGCTCACATCTTCGACGTCAAATCTTGATGGGAAGATAGTATCGAGGCGAGCACAGCATGCGAGCAGATGGAGCTACGCATCGAAAGGGAGCACAAGTGGCATCCACTGCCCCTTCACCTCTTTTCTCGTGCAGTGGTGGAGAGTGATGCTGCGCGGATATCTGCAGAAAGTGCAGCAGCAAGAGTGGACAAATGAGCTGATGTTGGAACAAAGCTCATTGTTTTCAAATAGTTTCGCTTCTGGTGCCCTCCTGTGGAAGCATCCCTGTTACATTTTCGAGACTGATCACGACATGGAGAGACCAGAGGCCTGCAGCTGACTGACTTCGAAGCAGCAGGTGGGCATACTGACTGTACCACGACCAGAAATTGCACGAGAAATACGTTTCGATGATAAGGATGACTGTAGCACATGATAATAGAGCATATTACTGCGATTCATGTATTTTCGACTCTCGTAGTGTCGTGAAGGCGGTGAGTGTTTGTGTCATGCTACATCCCTGCAAATACCCGAAAAGGACCCTCCAGAATTCGCGGCTTCAGTCCCACACTAACACCACCAGCAAAGATGTGAAGCGCCTTCCCTTCGTCCTGGAGGGCGTTTGATCCTTCATCGCATCCTCACATTTCGACCTGCAAGAGCTCGACTATGCATTGACAGCTTGAAGTAAGTGTTCCCACCAGCTCGAGGAGGTGAATCGCGGCTAATTTACCCGTCAGGACATCCCATCGAAGCATCATGGACCCCGCCATCACAGCTGCGCTCGCAGAGTTCAAGGACGACGTTCCCTTTCGTGCCTTCAAGAACCACACCCAGTCAACATGGGCGCGAACCTTTCACTCCTCTCCCGAACTGTACATCCAGCCCGAATCCATCGCTGAAGTCGAGAAGCTAGTCAACCTTGCGCGAAGATGTAGGAGACGCATCACGACTGTCGGCTGCGGCCACTCGCCTTCCGACATGACTTGCACGTCCTCGTGGCTCGTCAATCTCGACAAGTTCAACAAGATCCTGAGTGTGGATAAAGAGAGCAGCGTGGTGGTTATGCAGAGTGGAATTCGGTTGTGGCAGATTGGAGAAGAGCTGGATAAACTTGGGCTCGCGATGCCGAACCTGGGAAGCATCAATCATCAGAGCATTGCTGGGGCGATTTCGACAGGTACACATGGGAGTACGTTGAGGCATGGGATCTTGTCCAGCTCAATCAAACAACTGAAGATCACGCTTTCGAATGGAAAGACGGAGACGTGTTCTGCGACTCAGAATCCGGATCTGTTTCGCGCTTCATTGATCTCTCTTGGTGCGCTGGGTATTATTGTTGAGATTACGTTTCAGGCTGTACCGGCGTTCACTCTGGCGTGGCAGCAGGTTGTGGACACGGACTTGAAGATGTTCAATTCATGGGACAAGGAGCTTTGGACACAAACCGAGTTTGTTCGAGTCTGGTGGTTTCCATACACTAGAAGGGCTGTGGTATGGACAGCAGAGAAAACCGATGCTCCTGCTCGGCCACCACCCAAATCCTACTACGACGCCTGGCTCGGATACCATGTCTACCACAATCTTCTCTACATTGGCCAATACGTCCCAAGAGTTCTACCCTGGATAGAATGGTTCGTCTTCGGCATGCAATACGGCTTCACTGCTGGCTCCACAACCTCCGCCATCCAGCCCAGCAGGCAAGCTCTCCTTATGAACTGTCTCTACTCGCAATTCGTCAACGAATGGGCCATTCCCCTTCACAAAGGTCCAGAAGCTCTCCGTAGACTCAGCTCATGGCTCAACCACCTCACACCCGAAGACCCGGATTACGTCCCTCACAACATCCCCTTCTCAGCAAAAGGTCTCTATGTCCACGCTCCAGTCGAAGTACGGGTGACAGATACCTCGAACGACCCGACTCCCCGCCCACAGCTCGACCTTACCTGCACGGAAGAAGCGACGCTGTATCTGAACGCCACGCTCTACAGACCGTATGACATGGATCCTCCTTGTCGATTCAGGTACTACCAAGGCTTCGAATGGTTGATGCTGGACCTGGGCGGACGTCCTCACTGGGCGAAGAACTTCGAGACTACCGGGAAGGAGATCGAGAGCATGTATGGAGACAGACTTATAGAATGGAGGAAGATCCGCTCAGATGCCGACCCGGAAGGTATGTTTGTTGGGGAATGGCATCGAAGATTCATCTTGGGAGATGGACCAAAGTTGGCGTTGGAAGAGACAGAGATCACAAGGCGGAAGTTGTGGAGTGGCGGCGTGAAAGTAGTTGGAGCTGTGGGTGGTGGATATACGGGAGAGGAGAAGGAGAGGTTGAGTAGGAGTGGGCATAGCTCTGAAGATTCATTTGATCATTTGAGGGCGAGTGATGTTACGACCAAAGGGTCAAATGCAGCAGAGGAGGTGTAGACGAATGTGATGACTTTTGTTCCATGTATCAAGGCTATTGATTTCGGTGAACTTGGGCCAACACACCCCACTTCATAAGCACACCACGAAGGAGTCCTGGAGGTATAGGGTAAGAACAGTAGCAGTTCCTCGAGATCACTCTTTCCGCAAACCACACCACCAGACTCACGACCCCGACGATCCTTTCTAGCACGCACTAGAGGGCACGATCGATTAAAGCTAGCCTCAGCTCCTCCTAGACAAACACTTAGGCCTAGGAACAGCAAGCGCCGCGCGCCGCAGAGCATTGCGACGCCGTCTCACGATAGCCCCAAGGCATCTATCGCATCATGCAGCATCAAGGCGCCGCCCCAGTAGCCTGCACACTCTCACTCCATCGTAGGACATTCTATAGTACATGCGAGGACTTAGGATAGATTTTTAGGGGTTTAAGGACTCTTCAGAGAGCAGTTTCAGGCATGTATGTCAAGCAACGCGCTGAAGCTGACGTGCAGTTCAGCAGAGCGAGGCGGATCGCATTTGACGCCGTCTTCGAAACGACAGATCAACTCAGAAAGCGATCGGAGAGTGGCAATTCTGTTAGAAGGTGTAATAGAGTATGTATAATGTAATATTAGTCTAGAGAAGGGAGCGGAGTTATATATAGCCTGTATAAAGCAGGAGGCTGGGCAAAATGCAACGTGACCCAGCCTCGAGAGATGAGGCTGAACCTCATTGCAATACCTTCATAACACTTAGGAACTTCACAAACATCACTTACATATGTGCACATGCGAAAAATATAGATTGACTTTCTGTTCACTTGAGATTCTGGACCCGAAAATGCAACCTTCTCTGGGGAAGGCATTCTTTCTCCTTCCCCTCCGGATTCTTCCTTGGAAGTCAGGAGCCGCTGTGTAGCTTCGTCTATCGTACCAAGGTCAGTGCCAGGCAATCCAGTTTCCAAACCGTCCCTATACCTACACCATCCCAAGAAGACCACCCGATCCCAAACTCCGATTCAATTATCGTCCTGTTTCCTCTCCCTATCCGTGACTCGGGACCATCACTTCGATCTGCTCTATTCCTGCCAAAGTTCATCACTTCAACTATCCATAATCACCTCATTACATGCTCCAATATCGCCCCCAAAAGCATCCAGATCCAAAACTTCAATCCTCCTCATCCACGTTTCAGGCCAAAGTAAAAACACCCCATGGACATCCTTCATATGTGTCTGCCACTCTTCATCGAAGATCGTCTCACGATTGTAACACGGAACTCTCTCTTCACCTCTCGATCCTTCTCGTGCCACGCTCATCGACTTGCACATGTCCAGGATTCGAAATCCTTCAGTTGCGGGAATAACAGTCCATGCTGACTTAGTCGAGATGTTGTGTTCGCGAAGAGCTCTGAATGGATCCCCAGGATTTTGCGGTGGAGCGTAGGGTGCTATTGATGGCGGATGTGGCAAGTGAGACATGGATTGTGTAAATGCTGTTACCGGGCCAGGAGTGCTCGGGGAGGAGTAGGTGTATGAAGGATATGAGGACATTGAGGATGTGTAGCCTGGATATGATGATCGCTGAGACATGGACAGGAGGACTGATGATGCGGAGAAGGATTCTGTGGATGGACCAAGTGCACGTTTATAATCGTGTTCATCATCACGCTCCTGCGAAAAGCGGGATGAAGATGAATGTCCCCGTTCTAGTTGTGCTGATGGTATTTCTCTGTATAGGTGAGCAATGGTCGGTCTATCGAGAGCTGGGGAAACGTACAGACGACCTCTCCCACTCGATCCCTCCGCGATTGTGAGATTCAGGCCCTCATTCTTTATATGTATAGCAACATGCTTGTCTCGTCAGTTGACTTTCATTTCATCGGACGGGTCTTGAAACCTTTCTGAGGTTCGCTGCGGTTTTTGTTTCCTTTTGGCAGAACCCGCACACGGACTCGCACTTTGCAATTCGCAGAACGCCCGTCGTGTTCCAGGGAGGATGAACATGGCCTTTGCTGCACGTGGTGTTACCCAATGTGGGCTCCAAGGACATCATTCGCGGTTTTGGCGCCCGTGAGGAAGGATGATAGAGTGTTGTGTAAGTCATAAAGTCATTGGGAATTATGAACTGCACACGCTGCGACTTCGAAGCAGAAAAGCAATTCGCGAGAGAAAATGCATGGACAGAAAATTAAATACGTGAAACAGCGCACGAGATGGAAGCCGACCTCGCCGTGAGGAAGTCATCTGTACTTATAGACTACGTTCTCCCAAAGCTTCTGGTGGCAACCCTGGGCCCGTTCGTTAGGTGTAGTCGGTCGGGTGTGTGAAAAGAGCCATGCTGTCGCCGTTACGTGGAATACTGAGTTGGGAAATGCTCGCGAGTGAGAAACTGGGGGGGAACTAGCCGAGTCGCAGCACAAGATGCGATTGGCTGCGTGGTGCAGGTGCCGAACCAGGAAAATGCGAGCCGCAATGCCCCGGCCTTGCCCCGGTTGGGATGAACCTATTCGACGGGATCGCGATGCGAGGAGTTCGAGGGGTGATGAGGAGAACGCTGCCGGAGAGGAGAGGAGGTGGGGAAGGGAGAGAGAGGAAGGGAGAACATGGAGGGAAGGGGAGATAGGAGAGAAAGGGAAGTCGAACTTGATCGAGGAGAATATCTTGGATTTGAGAGGTTGGATGTCGATCTTGTTTGAGGATATACTTCCAGCTCTCAAGCCCTCCAGGCCCACGTGATATCGAGTCTGAAGGGATCAGGCCTCGAAAGTGTAAGATACCCGCAGGATCTATCTTGGGACAGCATAAAGCTTGAAGTATCTCTCGGCAGATTCCCATCTGCGGGAAGAGTTAATTTTGGTCAGGCTTCCGAGAGTGCGCCACGTGTAGGAGAATAAGGGGAAATTCCATGAGGCTGATGCTGGAACTCATGCATATGGGACGGCGAGATGAGTTGTGATTAGACGGAATGGACAAGGCCTTGACTTCAACCCCTTTCTCTGTTCGTCTGAATTCCCATCCAGCAACAATACTCGAGCAGTTCCGACCCCTTCCTTGTCAGCGTAGCACTGAAACTGGACCTTCAAAAGATATTGTGTTCTTACTGCTTGCAGCATCTGATCGTGAAAGGAACGAATGCGATTGGAAGGCTATATCCTCGGCGTAGGATGACTGATTGCGTGAGTGGTGATGAACAGCTATATTGGAGGATTGTATAACCTTAGACGCTCTCGATCGCCGATTGTTGACGCGTGTCCAGATATCAATCCATTCTCGGATGGCTTTCGCAAAGTGAAAAATGTTTTAGCGCAGTTGCCGCCAAAGAAAATGTATCGAACTATTCGCGAAGGGCACCAAGGACCTTCCTAGCAGATATATTCTCGCCCCCGAAGTAGCCATATGTTACCATGAAACATGATAATGAGATAACCTTTTCCAGCAAATCGCAACCGCATTGAAGACCATCTCCACTTCAACCACGCGGTGTCTGTGCGGCGTTCGCTCAGGGAATTTTCTTCCTATGGAAGATTCCTTGACGACTTCTCGAATTGTAGAGAGCAGAATTTGGATGGAGACATGCTCAATTTATGAGACGTGGCCTATGTTTATGGTATAGTAAAGGTTGCGATTTTTGAGAATGTGCTGAGGTTGAATGGCAGACCATGTTGAAAGTCTGCGAATCCTCCTCTGCCAGCGAGTCAACCCTTACGAATTAAGCTTTCATTGCGATCGAGTCCCTCCACCTCCCGCCCTCCTCCTTTGTCCTCCTGCGGCGTGCTTCAATGCTCGTTGAAGTCAGAACTTCCAGCGGCCCCGTACCTCGAGCGCTACCTCACAGCGAAGCTCTGAAGCAACTCGAATCGAACCACGGACTCGAACTACGAATCATGGCTCTGCGACATGTTGGCAGATGCTCTGGGCGTTGAAGCGACGGGAGAGGGTTGGGCACAAGGATAGCGCAATTTGCCACATGCTATCGAGAGCCAATACTTCTGACAAGAGCTTCCCGGAGAGGAACGTCGATAGCAGGCTAAGGAACTCCGATAACAACCACGAGAAAACTTGGAACAAGAACTGCAACAAGAGACCCTTCGAGAATAATGACGAGAGAGGATGAATTTGAAGACGAAGCCCTTAGACAGAAAGCCGAGGAGCTACAACGTCGAGAGCGTCAGGCAGACGAAATCCAACGAGAAGAACCTCGACCAATGACCTGCGAAGACGACCACAAGAAGCCAAGTACTGGTTCTTCAACGAGAAGTACTCCAAGAAATCCCCCACGATCTGGTGCCAACGAGAACGCCAAGAATAAGAACGTCAATAAGAAATTCTTCAACAAGAGGCTGAAGGTATGCGGCAACGATTCCGAGAACGCCGAGAATAGGAACTTTCATAAGAAGCATTTCGATAACAGGCTAGGGATCTGCCTGGAACGAGAACGCTGCGAACAAGAACTCCAACAAGAAGAACCCCGAGACCTCCAACAATACGAATTCAAGGATCAAGAGCCCCGGTGATATATCGTCCGTCAAGTAGTACTACGATACCAGGAGCAGGTGATTCACAAGACAACAGAACGTGGTTGAAGGAGGTTTCATGCATACCAGTTTTAGATGATGATCTAGACGCCATTAAGCGTCTGATGGAGGATGAGATCTCCCACATCGTTTCCAGAACCAGTTGATATGACATTTGGGGCCTTTCTCTGTCGAAGGGTCTTCGTGGATAACATGGTGGATCTGCCTCGAGAGATCTCATCAAGTACCAGAATATCTGCCGTCCACAAGAGATGCTTTCCTGGCTTTGATTCATTGCCTCTCCATCTTCAGGCCTCTACATCTTTCTAGTCGAGACAAGTGTATATACCATTAAAGGCCGTACATTATCAAAGGAAGCGAGGGAAGCTGTCTCGTTTCTACAGCATCCGACACGCCAGGGTGGGATGCTGCGTTTTCCTATCAAGCGCCATTCAGCGCACATTGGCAAGGGCCTCTACAAGCAAATTACTTAACACAACACGAGTTGCCGCAGTTGTTCACCCAAACGGTCTTGTCTTCTCTTCATTCCTTATCTCATGTTCACAATGTTTTCTCTTCGTCTGTGTGTCTCTATTTAATTATGGATCTCTTTACCAGTATCTCTCAACATCAACATGAGGCCGGCGCGATCAAAGCCTTTGGTTAATCACAAGAAGACGTCAATCATTACCCGCCGCCCGTTTGGAGTGTTCTGATCATGTTGAAGTTTGATGCGGGTTTTGCCAGGGGTTGGCGATTGGAGCACTGACCAAGGGTGCTAACCCGACTTTCAATTCGACCGCTGAGGTTGCGGCTGCGACGTTGAATAGTCCTGCCTTGAATGAAGTTGACTAGATAGTAAGCTAGATGATAGATGAATAGGGGAATGAGGGAACTTGAGGGAAGAAGGTATGTAGCTTGAGATTCGATTGACTGTATGAATGTGAAAACACTCAATGTCCAAACAAGAATATACATTGCCTATATACCATTCAAAACAATCAATACATTGATTTCATTCTTATTCTAGTATTGAGCATGGTCGTTTTTGTGGACGTAGAAGTTGAAGGTTAGTCTTCATTAATGCCACTATGATCAGGTCGTGCTCCAGTATCAGAATGATGATCTTCGTGATGACAATGCCCCAGTCATATCATTCTATTCATTCCGCCATCGCTTGCATGGCAGTCTTCTGTCCCCATACCTAGCATGGTGTGTCCTCGAGGTGCTTTGCCTCGATCACGTGCCCTGCGCATTTCGAAGTTTCGATCCTGTCTCTAACCATCGCACCCTCGCTCTAAATGTTATTCCGCCGAGCTAGACATCGACAAACTTGACAGTCCTTGATCAATCGCAAGATCCAACTTCCTCTGCTCCCTCGCCATATCGCCAGCCAAAGACTCCTCAGCAATCGCCAAAACATCCTTCTCAAAATTGAGCTCCAACCAATCCCCAAATACCACATCGCTCATATGATGTTCCTTGGGAACCCGTATCGAGCCACTCATCATATAATTGACGCCCATAGCCGTCATCTCCGTCTTGACATCCCTCATCACCTTCCCTTTCATGTACGTCGCAAACTGTCTCACCACCTCTCCCTTCTCTAAACTCCATTCATCTTTGATTCCCTCTTTCGCTGCTGGCGATTCGACGTCGAGGATTTCAAGTTCCTTCAACCAAGGCGCCAATAACGCATCGCCAGACATCTTCACGTACGCCTCTCTCAAACACCACATCGCGTAAAACCGTCGTAATTTGGCGTCGATAATAGAATCCGTCTGCATTTGCAACTCCATATCCTCCCCATTCTTTCCCGTCAACTTAACCCCAATCCTCTCATGCCTCCTCTGCACCCTACTTATCGCATCCCTCCCAAACCCACTCAACTTTACCCCCTTAACCCTCAGATCCACCGCCACCGGTGCTAACTTCATATAACTCAACTCACTTGGCGCAAAAACATCACCGTGCATATCCACCCAATCAAAAAATCCGTTTTTATCAATATGCTGATAATCGATGTCGATTCTCTCATTCACACATACGACGTCTGCTCCGACTTCGATACGGCCAGAGAAGTTGATAGCGGCGATTAGGGCGACGACGCCGGCTTGGTGGGAGACGTTGAATGCGAAGCCGAGGGGTTCGGTGGTTGATCCTTCGGGGACGTAACATGGTTTTTTCTTGGCATCTCGGGAAATGGCGCTTTTTGACCATGGCACGGATTGGTATTTAGTAATTATGAGATGTTTAAGGAGGTGAGAGACGAGTTTTGTTTTTGCGTCGCGGAGGTAATAGTATCGGAGGACGGAGTCTTGCTCCGCTTGTGTTAGTAGGGAGAGCTCTCTTGCAGCCTGGAGGTGTGAGAATAGGCCTTGAAAAGGAAGTTGGGAGGACTTACGACGTGCTTAAAGAGTAGGACTTCATCTTTGGGCTTTGGTTGCTTGGGGACAGGCCACATGCGTCGTGTGTCAACGTACCATTGTATAATTCTGGGTCCCGAGGACCCGTTGGTTGTGGTCATCACGGGAGTGACGACGGACGATGAGAATGGGGTTTGAACATCCTAGGAATGAGTTTCTTTAAGGATGAGGGAGTTACGATGGAGATGCGTGATGTCGTTGAGACTTACACGCCGAAGATGGATGTGTTCGGTGTCCGATCGTACATGAGGTTGGATTTTTCGTGAGAGCGTTAGCACGTGACAATCTATTTTTGGATTTTTTGAGATCCCGACTTCTTCGCCTTCTCTCCTTTGCTTCATCATAAGCAACATCAGAACAGCAATATCGACACTTATAACTAATGCACAAGAAAGCTACCGAGAGGGTAGCAGCGGAAAGGAAGAGACTTGAATCCCTCTTCGCCACAGAAGGAGAAAATCTTCATAGCACTGAATCGGACGGTGAATGAGACGCTGGGTCAGGCTCTCTCTGCAGACTTTCTCAGGACGCCCGAGGTCTGCGTCACATGACATTACTTGACTTGATGACGAGAGAACGCTTTCTGAATAGTGGGATGTCCCTCGTACCTCACGCCATGCCCTGCCTTTGACGACTTGAAACGATATAAAACTTTTAATTTATAGATTTTTTATTCGCACCGCTCCGTCGGCGCGAGTGGGGGCGCCCCCCCCCCAACTCCCCCTACGTGGAGCTCTACGGAGAGCTTTACAAGGTGCTTTACGAAGAGCTCTAAACTACGGGGAGCGCTAAATACTAAAAGCGACACATCTTGGCGTTTCTTGGCAAAACCTTGGCGCAAAAACGTGATTTAAATATACCAAATATCACGTGTTATTACGTAACCTCTATGTGAACTTTCTTCCCCAAGCAGGATACTTTTAACTATCGTCAAAGGCATAGAAGGCAAAGTCCAGACCAACTCAAAATTCTTATCTCTTATGAATATGGTATTGTACGTTCCAAAATGAGTTGGCCTATAGGCGAAACATGAGTCAGAAAATGTGTACGAAGTAAGCCTATTCTGAACATAATTAGGCGCTGATCTGAAAGACTAAGAGGGAGAAGGAGCCATAAAATACAATCTTAGAACCAAATAACACATACATAAGAATCATGAAGTCTACTTCAATATCACAGGACCCGGATAAAACATAGCGCCACAGCCGAGCCTCAGACCAATGGCAATCGTTGATGAAACTTTCGTACAGAGCTCAACATCCTCAAGACATTCCAAAATTGTCATGCACGCTTGTTGAGACTTCACAGTCTCTCATTAACATCCAGCCAGAAGACGTCATGCATCTCTTTCTCCTAGTCTTTTTCCTAGTCGCGGGTACATTGGCACAAGCCGGCCCCCAAGCCTCTCAAATACCACCATGCGTCGTAAGTCCATCTCACCCAAAACATACAGCAACTCGCCAACGCCATCATCAGAAATCCTGTGACCCAGCCGCCATAGCCTCTGTAAACTGTACCTCCGCAGACCAATACTGCCACTGCGTTCGTCAAGCCGGCATCCTCACCAACATCACCACATGCGCAGATAAAACGTGCACGAATCCTAGTGCTAGCTTGTACAGTAAGATCTCTCTGTCTTTTCCAATGGCGGGAAAGTTTTACTAATGAACTCGATGGTAGTTTTCACGACATTGTTTGGTGAAGTCTGTGCTCCGTTCAATATCTCAGTTCCGGTAGTGGGGAGTGGGGATGCAGTGAATGGGACGAATGTTACGTTCCCTAGTCCGAGTCCGTCGACTGTGATGACTTCTGGGGGTGGGAAAAAGGTGGTAGGTTCTGAGATTGGGTGGATGGGGAATTTGGTGGTGATTGGGGTGGTTTCGAGTATTGGGTATTGTGAAACTAATCTTCATGCTTAAGTTCAGGTTAATGTATAACAAGCCTTCGCTTGCGAACTTTGGAGACATGCAGGATAACACTGGCGGCTGGAATTCGATGCGATACTGGGGCTGAGAATGTCTTCTTGTGCTGGGTCTTCCGCCCTTTCTCTAAGTAAGTGCGTTACCCTCGGAGTCTTTGAAGACAGCCGCCATGGTAAAATTAACATAAGCAAAATCGAAGGACCCCTGCGGCAGACCTCTGTCTTTTAACCTGAATACTAATGTCTATTACGTGATAAGGCTTGACCTGAGCTTGTGTTGATAGTGGGACGTCCCTCGTACCTCGCGCCGTGCCTTGCCTTTGACGACCCGAACTTTGAAATGATATAAAACTTTTAATTTATAGAGTTTTTATTCGCACCGGCTCCGCCGGCGCGAGTGGGGGCGTTCCCCCCTTCACACCCCCCCCCAGGAGCTCTACGGGGAGCTGGAGCTGTTCTACGGAGAGCTTTGTAGCGAGCTTTAAACTACGGGAGCGCTAAGTGCCAAAAGCGACACATCTTGGCGTTTCTTGGCAAAACCTTGGCGCAAACACGTGCCGCAAATATCACGTTTTATTATGTAACCTCAAAGTAAACCATTTTCCTTAGCGGGATACCTTTAGTCAAAGGCAAAGTATGTAGATATTCCATAGGAGTCTAAAATTTTAGTCTCTTTGGATTTGTCATCGTGTACTTATATTGCAGTCCCTACGGCCGTGGAGCTCAAGATTTGAGGGGCTGCGGAAGATCACTGTATGCTAAGCTCTGAAAATTCTGATACTTGAAAAAGTTGGAGGGCTAATTTGAGTTTGCAATTTGCGAAAATTTTAAAAGACTGATTGTCAAGACGATGATTGTCCGTCCAAAACAGCTTTTCTTTCAAAATGTTGAAGGTAAATCCTAAGTAACGATGCTTTGGGGTCGGATAAACCTGTTTTCCGCGTCCCAGCTTCTGACCAATCAGGCTAGGAAACAGTCTTGATGACATCTGGACAGTTCAAGATTTACCAAGCTCCCCACACTCTCTTGAATGAAGACCTAACATTTTACAATCGCCCTATGGCACGATGCGCCCACACGTTTCAGCCTTCCTGGTATCAGCTTCAATAGCTCTAGCAAGTCAAACCGTGTTCAGCGTACACGACGACTTGCTAGCATTCCCTCAAGTACACCTTCTCCAAGCTTCTCCGTGCGCCGAGCTAACTAGCCCAAGTATGAGGTTATCTTCTCCGACTCCCTAATCTCCAACGCGGAGGCCAGTCTCATAATTGAGCAATCTTCCTCCGCGATCCACGATCCTCCCCAGAGCTCCACCACCAATGGCATACAGTCACAGCATGGGGCTCTTGGCTCGGGCTCGTCTGCTGGCGTCTCCTTCGACCCAGCCCACGAAACCTACGAATACATGTACCTAAACGACGAGCAACATCTATGCACAATACCGATCGTCGATATCCCTCCAAAGAACGAGACGTCTGCGGCAGAAGCCCGAGCTACCGAACAAAAAGAGCTAGCACGCGCTACAGACAAAGGCTGGGAATTGCTCCAGGATTTAGAGGGCAACTGCTTGTACTTCGTCTCTGGATGGTGGTCATATTCGTTTTGTTACAACAATGAGATCACACAATTCCATCAGCTTCCCCCACAACCAGGAAAGCCTATGCTTCCGCCACAACGAGATCCTACTACGAAACAGTTCGTGCTAGGAAAGGCACACGGAAAAGAGAGCACAGAGGATGAGTGGGGCAACCAGATAGATGTTCACAAGGGGAAGCAGGCAGAGCAGCCACCAAAGACGGAGTTACAGGTGAAAGGTGACAGCCGATACTTGGTGCAGAAGATGGATGGCGGGACCACATGCGATCTTACGGGGAAGCCGAGGAGGGTCGAAGTGCAATTCCATTGCAACCCCCACGTCTCAGATCGGATTGGATACATCAAGGAGGTAACAACTTGCTCGTACTTGATGGTGGTCTATACTCCTCGACTCTGCAGCGATATTGCTTTCATGCCTCCAAAAGAGACCAAGGCAAACATAATTATCTGCCGTACTGTGGTCCCAGAGGAAGAGCTCAACAAGCTCACTTACGAACGAGACGTCAAATTCATAGAGCTTAACCATGATGTGTTAGACACAAAAGAGAAGAAGCCTATCGTCAATATCGGAGGACTCGTCGTTGGAGCAGGAAAATGGGTGAACAAAGACGGTGCACGAATGCCAATTCCTAAAGATTTTGGCAAGGAGAACCAAGGCAAGGTCATCGAAGTCATTGCCAAAGCGAAGAGCAAAGCCGAAGGTGGGAAAGTTGACATGATTAGCGAGAACGACATGCAGAAAATCGACCTCGATCCGGAGATGGTTGAGCAGTTGAAGCATGAGGTTCAGAAGATGGCCAAGGAGAAAGGATGGAGGATTGAAGTCGTCGATGAGCCAGGACATGTGAGAGAAATACTGGGCATCGTGGATGACGATGAGGAGAAAGAGGACGAAGATGGGAGTGAGGAGGTTTTCTACACGGAAGAGTTATGATACGTACTTCTCACAATGATACCTACTCTTTTGCATGCTGCGGGGTTCAAGGCGTTTGGGAGTGCGGTGTTGTTGGTTTTAGAATTCTGGAATGAACAAATTCTGGTTTTCATCTCATTACTTGCCCTTAGTTTCGTGATGGCCATCTCCCCAAACTAGCGTAGCAGCGAAAAGTCATGATCTGGCCACGTACAATCTCGACCACAATATCATAGCTCCCAAGGATCAACATCACAACTACTCAAGCGAGAGCCTTTCATCCCTTGTTCATTTTGTTGCATGTCGCATATCTTGATACCGTTCTGCCATTTCTGCAAGCGTTTATCAGCCGTTTCAGCTTGGTTGTCAGACGCTGTTAGCCCCAGATTAGTCAGCTGGACTTAGATAGACTTCACCTCCGGTTTCCCACCGAGACTCCTTAGCCTTGATAATACCAATCAATTCACCACTACCAGCACCCTAACCTTCAACGCCTCTTAGCTGGGATTTGTAGTCTCACGATCCTCGCAATTCAAAGTTGGGATCAAAACAAGTATCGATATGTTCAAGTTGATTTGTATGCAAATTCAATTTCTATGTACTTTGTTCTAGAGCAAAACTCCATCCATGCAATGCATTGCACGCCCGACAAGGCTTACTATCCATTTTGTGAACAAGCACTCGGAAGCGTGGTTAAACAAGCTCATTTTTCCGAAGCAAACAATATGATTCTGATCGGGAACTATTTCGAGCTGTCTTACGAGAGGCGAAGCGGTTTTATTTCATGCTATCGCCATTTTCAGGGGATCTCTCCTTATAGAACAGAAGGCTGATATTGGTGTCAGCCTCATGCTTTGATGCGTGAACCCCGGATTCCCATCTCGAGTGAGATTTGCTACTAGGCTTCGTTATTCGATGCTTGAAGCTTGATTTGACTGAAGTGAAAGAAGCAATTCGAGGCTATGTGACAGTTCACAATTTCCAAATCGGACAAGGCCCGAAATCCAGGCTCGAAATCACGAATCTTCGCTGTAAATAATGTGATTTTCAAGCCATTTATAAAGCAGTCCTAAAACGCGTTGGGAATTTGTGAGTTGATGATGTTCTCATCTTGGATTTTGTAATCTTCCTTCACATTTCAAATGCTTCAAAAGCAGCCTTTGGTCCGCATCACCAAGCCTCTCAATGGCGTCATTTCTAGCTTCGGCAAACACTGGGGCTTGGTACCCCTCAATTGGCCCTTTATTCAAGTATAAATAAAACTACTCTTAAGCATAACCTCTAGAACAAGCATAGTTCGTGTCGGGGGGATCCGAATTCAACACTTCACTTCACTCAATCGACTTCATAATGTCAGCAAAAGCATTCAGAGAACTGATTGGCGTTGCGCAATCTACTGCGAGTACAAAGGATAGTGTTTTGGTCATCATTGATGCTCAGAATGAGTATGCATACCCTCTTCTCCAATCTCCCGTTATAGCTAGAGCATTGAAGCTGCCGAGTGTTGAAGACCCAGACTGACATTCACATATCAGGTACGCAGAAGGCCAGCTGAAGACCGAGAATGTCTCCTCAACCCGCAAGCAGATTTCCACCCTACTAGAGAAGTACCGCGCAGCGTCCGCCCCTCTCGTCCACATAGTACATCAAGTCCCCGACGGAGCGCCTGTCTTTACACCAGAAACAAACCTGGCCAAGGAGTTTGCAGAGCTAGAGCCGAAGAGTGGGGAGAAGGTTATTTCGAAGCAGCAGCCTGGGTCCTTCACAGGGACTGACTTGGAGGACATCTAAAGTCGGCTGGAATAAAGAAGCTCGTACTCGTAGGGTATATGGCACACGTGTGCGTCAGTACCACGGCCAGACAGGCGGCGGAGAGAGGTTATGATGTTGTGCTTGTGGAGGATGCAATTGGAGACAGAAACATTCCTGGCGTAAAGGCCGAGGAGTTGGTGAAGGTGGTGTTGGCAGAGCTTGCAGATGCTTTTGGGACGGTTCTCAAGGCTGCGGATATTAGCTAGATACTCGAGCTTGTGGGAGAAAGAATGTACTTGTTAATGTTGAAGATTGAATGACCCAAGGCCTCGTAGTGATTTTTATGGTTCCCAACGTCCGACTTAGGCAATTATGCGAGATTGCCCGTCTATTTTCCAGTGTTCCAGGTGGCAGATTCTCCATTCATGCCCCAGCAAACTCCTCCTTCCGCCAATAAATATTCGTGTCCGAGAAATCGTGCCGTACTTGGGGAAAGTCGAGAACTTCGCAACCTTTCACCATCTCCTCCAATTTCCCTTTGAGCTCCTCATCTGTTCCCAATCTGCCAAAATTCTCAATATCTGTCCCAACTAATACCCTCGGTCTCCGACCCTCACTGATACTCTTATACACCGGGCCATAGCAATGAATAGCATACACCAAACTGCCCGTCGTGATCAATTTGAAAGCTTCCGGATCTTCCACCACTTTGTAGCCTAGGGATTCGAGGAAGGACTTGTCGGTATCTGTGTATTGTGGATCTTGGATCGTGACTGGAATCGTATTTTCGTCTGCGGATTGAAGGACATCGAGCATGGTGTGCAAAGCTGCTAGTTGTGTCGCGCTGGCTCGTCGTCCTTCTCTGCGAGAGGCTTGCAGACTTCCTAAACCAAGCACAACGACACTATCAACCTTCCCCATGTCTTTAAAGTGTCCCTTGAGAGATTCACAAGCAGGTCGTTCCTCCCAGGCTCGTTTAAAATGCTCGAATTCGTCTTTCATCTCCTCGAGTGTGCGATTGATGTAGCTCACACTATTGAGCTCGAAATCTCCTCCATGGAACGCCGGTGTTTTCGGTGCTACCCTCTTCGTCTTCGGAGTATCGATTATGTGTGTCCAGCCGTCGGTATCTTCGATTTGTCTCCGCTTTGTGTGGATCAGTCCTTGCGGTTTCGCTGTGGGCTTCTTTTTGCGTGCCATATTGACGATGTGAGATGACGTTCTTGGAAAGTTGCCCTATCGATCCGTAGAGCTAAAGAGGAGAGAATAAAAACGATCGGGAAGTGGGAGGAGGTACTAAAGATCACCTACACCTCAATATCAATATGTAGCAATTCGCATCCAAAAATCCCTCAGTGCGAGTATCTATTTTTAGTCCGCTTTTTGGCAGAAAGTCTCACCGCTTTTCATGCATCCATTTTAGACCAAGGGATGGAAACACCCGCTCTTCCCTTTCCTTTATCCCACCCAAACAAAAGTTTGGGGGGAGAAATGGTGTTAAAGGGATTCACTAATCTATTTAGCTGTCTAACCCAGCGCCATACAGATGTGCTATATATGGTTAGGGCTACAAATGTCATCACGTACCAATTGACACTGCATCTAGGGCTAAATCAACAAAGTAAAATACAAAGTTAGTAAAATCAAAATCAAAACTATATTCTAGACTTAGTATGACTTTTATTCTGCCATTTTTCTCGTTATTTGTTGGAATAAGGCTAAACCTCATTCCAACAGCTTCGGGAGATGGTTCTCGAGCATCTCGAGCTGTCTGGACTGCCTGAGTGTTCCATGTTGTTAGAAGGTATAAAATGAGCATGCATTAAAAGGAGGGGGACTGGAGAGAGCCTCATTCTAGCACCAGAGAGACGGAATGGTCTTAAAACCCCCCAGCACTGACTGACTCAGCACTAAATCACATGATTGTTGACAAGGCACGCGACATCACCAGCTCGCTGCAGTTGTCGGGGAGAATGATTCGAGCTACTTTGGCCATTGTACGAGTTCTGTTCTTATTGCTAGGAAAGAGGGTGCCGATAAAACCAGAAAGCAGAGTTCACCTTACTTTCGCGTTGAAGGCGTTGCGGATTTGAGAGCTGGACGGAGCTATCCTCTGTACTTGAAAGATCTTCACGGCAAGGTATCCGGAGCTCGAGGTGTACATGGAGCTGGACCGAGAGTTGCGATCGCGTTTCTCAATGATCATAGTTGGTTTCCAAGCACCGGACCCGCATGAATCGTCTGTTCTTTATTCTTTTTGCAAAACTATACATTTTCCACTTATCCCAAATAACTGCGAAGGTCCGCATGTCTTTGCTTTTGCCTATATGCATCTATTTATGATGGCAGATTTATGATGAGTGTAATATTGATGTTCGCCGTTCGCAAACGACAGAATTCTACTGCAAGGGCGTTCTCACACTTTCCAGGGATGCATGAAACACATTCCTCATTTGGTGTATTGTTTTACATGCCAGGAGAAGAATGGTATCGGGGCTTTTTTTTTCTGCTTTTCGCTCTTTTCCTTTCCAATATAAGGGCTCTGACCAATTTCTGTAAGCATCGGGGCTTGCATCTTCTTCAACGATGTTTTTCTCGAGTACTTTGGTTCAGATCGCAATCCTAGTTCTATGGATATTCGCTAGGCTCTCGAATTGTCAAGGTTCCTACGGCTTCACGGCAGATTCTCTGACTGGGTTGGGTGCTTGTATCCCCACAGGTGCTCTGTCAAGTTTTGTAGGATGTTCACTTAGCGGCAGTGTCAACTCCACATTTCAGATCACAGCAGGATCAACAAATATCATACGTGGGACCGGATACACTGTTGCCCCGTTCCATCTACGCGGTAACATCGCCCCGTGATCATAGATGCGACATCTTAGCTGACTGTCAAAGGCTCCTCCCATCAACAGGCCTATTGCTCAGGCGGTGGCATCTGTGCAGGAAATGATGATGGCAATGACCTAAGCTTTCCCGGTCTGCAGGTAGCTGGCGAAAACTACTGGACGGTGTCAGATACCCCGTATAATTGCACAATGGCATGTCGCAGTCATGGGATGAAATATACTATAATGACGATGGGGTACTGCAACTGTTCGCCATACTGGACCCCCAACATCACTACTTATACGCTCTCCGGAATCCAGTATACCGACAACGTCTATTTCCCGAAGCTAAGTGGAAGTCAGAAGACTACTTGCTCAAACAATGCGGGTAGTATAACGATATATTGCTTTGGAGATTTCACACAGACTGAATGTGGATGGATTGTGACGTCCACCACTTTTAATGGCAATGCTTATTTCGACTACGGTAATGTTGCATACGTTGGCAACTATGCCAATGCTATATGGGTCGATAACACGTTCGCTGCCGATTCAACCCTGGTTGCATCTACCGAGCAGAATAATTATGGATATATCGGTTGCTTCAATATCCACGCTGTTACCGGCTCGCTCTATGCCATGTTTGTGCCGTTACAATTCGCCAATACCTTCACCACCATGAGCAATTGCTTCCTTTTCTGTGCTAACGTGAATATGCCGTATGCGGGCATGCTATCTACATCTCCAGGGTTAGAACCTCTACGTCCACGTTAAAATGGTCTATTAATTTCTGGCAGGAACATACAATGTGCTTGTGGCACTTCGTTTGCTCGAGCTAGTCATCAAAGTCTGCCGGATTCAGCGTCGAGTTCACAATGTAATTACGGATGCACTTCAGGTACAGCGTAAGTCTCTCTGTTCGAACTGGTACTGTATTGGAAAGTAACAAATCTAGGGGATGTACATTTGGGACCAATTGTTGCGGTCACAGCACTGCCTCGGAATACTATGCTGCCGTATATCGCAACCCAAACTACCTTGGATGTTACGAACCACCGTACCCCGGAACTCAAATCGCCGCCGTAGCGACAAACGGTGCGACCCAGTACCAGCAAACATATCCCAATGCTTGTTTCCAGACAGTTGTCTCTGGGACGTCTACCGCTACTAGTAGAGGTTCTGCTACCTCAACCGGAATCTTGATTATAACAACAACACCGCCCCAATTGATCTGGAATACTCCGACGTACCCTCAATATGAATATCTTGGTTGTTATTTATCCCAGAGCATCCCCCAAGGTCCTGGAGTATACCAAACAGCCATAACATTTTCTGGTACTTTCACAGATTGCATGGTATTTTGCAGTACAGCTGGCCCAAGCTCGAGTAGTACAGCTTTTATGGCTACTTTTATACAGAAGAGCATCAGTACTGGTACAGAAACTTTGTAAGTTTTCACCGAGAGTTTCAAGTTTCACGATCTGATATCATAGGCAATGCTACTGTACCAATAGTTTCAGCAATTGGGCAAATCAGATTCCGGCATGGAATTGTAGTCGTCCTTTCCCAACCAGTCAGGCAGCCAAACCTACAATCGCCGGCGGTCTGTCTAACACTACCGGGTGGCCAGGTAATCAATTGATCTATGGAGCCGTGTCAAACCTGGCGAGCTTGATGACACTCTCCGGGTATAGCACCGCATTAAGCAGAATGATCTCCCCAACTTCAACTTTCACTTGTATACCCACAGCTAATTCAAGTTCGAGCTCATTTTCGTCGTCTTCTTCTGCAAGCAGCAGTGGATCTAGCACCATCACAATTACGTCCACATCTAGTTCTAGTAGTATATCTAGAAGTTCGTCCAGTAGCGTTATATCGAGCAGTTCATCAAGTAGCAGCATGTCCAGCACTCTCTTTGTCGGTACCTCCAGTTCGAGCTTGTCTTCGTCTTCAAATTCATCACAATCGAGCTTCCCGAGCTCGAGTTCAAGCAGTATACTCAGCTCTTCTTCTACGGCACTGCCCATATCATCATCGAGCAGCATTTCAAGTTCATCATCTGGAGTTCTTACATCGTCGTCGAGGAGCCTTTCAAGCTTGAGTAACGTTTCAAGTTCATCATCTGGAATTCTCACATCGTCGTCGAGTAGTTTTTCAAGTTCAAGCAGTGTTCTCAGCTCTTCTTCTACAGGAATCCCAACATCATCATCGAGCACCGTTTCAAGCTCTTCTTCTGGAGTACCCACGTCCTCATCGAGTAGCCTTTCAAGCTCGAGCAGCGTTTCGAGTTCATCTTCAGAAGTACCCACATCGTCGTCGAGTGTCCTTTCGAGTTCTTCTTCAGGGGTGCCCACTTCCTCTTCAAGCAGCATTTCCAGTTCATCTTCAGAAGTACCTACCTCGTCATCAAGTAGTGTTTCAAGCTCCTCTTCTGGGCTTGTCACATCGTCTTCAAGCACTATGCTGAGTTCAAGCCCAAGTACCCAGACCAGCACGTCGTCATCCAGCAGTCCAAGTTCATCTTCGATTTTCGTACCACCTTCAAGTAGCAGCTCCAGCATACTGATCTCAACGCCTAGTTCTGAAACTCCGACATCGAGCAGTAGCAGTCTTTCTAGTACGATACACGATGCCTCCTCGTCATCCTCCTTAGGACAATCATCTTCCTCATCACAAACCTCTACAAGTCAAGTTGTCAGTCCATCATCGACAGGAATTCCTACATCTTCCAGCAGTTCTATCAGTTCGACAATTGGGGTTCCCAATTCATCTTCGAGCTTACTTTCGTCATCTTCAAGTACGGTTCTAAGTCCCTCATCCACTCAGATTGTGCCATCGACCTCGCCTTCGTCAAGCCCATCTTCATCAGTACAAATGGAAGACACATCGTCTAGTATTTCATCCTCGACTTCCAAGGCCACCCCTGGGTCGAATGTTGCTGTCGTCTTGTCTAGTTCAAGCGCACTAAGCTCCACACAGCAAGCCGCTTTCCCATCATCGAGTGGCAAGGAAACGTCAAGCTCCGCTCACCAAGAAACAAGCACAAGCACAAGCCTTGCCCAACAAGATAAATCCAGCTCCACGGCAGGGAAGCAATCGTCGACGCAACAGGGTCAAGGTTCTTCAACTATGCCAACATCTACCCCACAAGTGGCGGCTATGCAATCTTCAACGGCAGTAGTCCTTGACGCGACTTCAACAGCACAGGTCGCTGATACCTCAACATCGAAGGGAGCAGTACCTCCAACGACCCTGCAACAACCTGGTGAAAGCACATCTCAGAATTTCCAGGTAGGAGAAACTTCAGCTGCGCCCATCGTTATCGTTCCCAGAGATTCAACAACCGCGAACGCAGTAGCTGGAGTCTCCATAGCAAGCCCTGTCAGTCCCGGCTCACCGACATCAGCAGTAATCCTTCCTCCTCCCTACGCGACCGCCCAGGTCGTATTCCAAGTCGTAGCGGTCGGCACACACAAACTCAGACGACGATCGAACATCTATGTGAATCCCAACTCCGCCAACGGAGATATGACTTGCGACTCGACCCAGACATTCACGCTCTCTGGTGGCCAACTCTCGACTTCCAATGGCCTGTTCATGGCTACAAGTCCTGGAACGACGTGGACGGCGTTCCAAGCCACTTCTATGGGATCCATTCTTACAGAATTCACTATGGATTTAAATGGGAACTTGGTTTGGGGAAATGCTGCTTTTACAAATGGGGTTGCGCTCTTCTGTGAGGAAGTTAGTGGAGAGATTGATGTCTTGCTCAGAGGCGCGACAGATATCAATGATCCCACCTATCCAGTCTATTCCCCGGGTGCTTGTACTCCTGTGTCTTTGCAACTCGTTTCTGGTAAGTTTTTATTCTTCCTTTTGATACTATCTCAAGTCCGCATAAATTTGGGTACTAATGTCTGCCCCAGGTGCGATTTGTGCCTCTAATGCGACGATGTCTATCGCGAGCGATGCTGGAGGTGTTTCTGCAGCAGCAGCAACAGGGACTTGTCCTGTGTATCCCGCTTCTTGGTATACTTACTCTCCGACCGGCGTGTCTTGTGTGCCGCACACGCTTACTTGGGATCAATTTGGATGTACTCCTTCACCTGCTGCTTTCTATTAAGAAGAGGTCGCACTTTGGGTGAAAAGTCATCTTCTTTGGAGATGTATTATTGGAAGTTTAGCAGTATTGATTCTAAATGTTGAGAAAGGTAATGTATCGCGAGGAGTCAGAGCTGAGGGAGAATCAAGCTTAAGACGTAGTTGGAGCTGAAACGTTCAAGAAACGAGTAACAACGAGATTATATTTTTATTTCTTTTAATTAGATATGGAGAAAATCGTTGGAATGAGGTTCAGCCTCATCCCTACGAAAGCAACACTCCAGACTTTTACGCAATTTTTTTTTAAGGAACCAACTATAAAGCTTAAAAATATCCACTTCCAGCCCTTATAGCGCATCACAAGGGTTCTGAGACTGCGTGAAGGAGGTGAATAAGCCTCCGCATGCTCTTGTAAGGGCTGAGAACAAGGGTTGAGGCCACCCGAGGAGATTCTGAGCATTTGTAGGCCCTATATGTACCTAGCTAGATTTCATCACCTTAATCAATCAACCGGCTCATCAAGATCATCGAATATATCATTCAACTTAACATCCTTGGTCATCGGTGCCTCGATATATAGCTACTTCTCCTTCAAACCACTCGTCGCCTCTGATCCCCACCAAATCCAGCTGGAAGCTCTCAAAGCCGTCATCCACAAATATTACACTTACGAACAAGTCTCCTCCGACGAGGACAAAACAAAAACCAAAGAGAGGACAGAAAAGAGAGATAGATAGTATAAAACACTAGTATGCATCGCACGTTACATCTCGAACCTCCTTTTCCCTAGGAGGGGATACTGTACCCTCTTTTCCAAAAGCGAGAAAACGCTCGCTCGTATCTTCATGGCAATCCCAGCTCTCGGCGTCGCGGCACTGCAAGCGGAGTTTCTGGAGTACGTGATCACGATTGATTCGGAAGACTTGGAGTTCTAGTCGTCTTTGGGCGTTACTACTAGGTGAGCTGGAGTCGCTGTACTGCTCGGGTGCGATGGGTATTGTAGCTGCGATGGTTGTTATGGTCAAGAAGGATTTTGTGTGATAGAGGATGAAGGGGACTGTGAATAGGATTCGAAGGGACTGTTTGAGTGATGGTAAGGGCGAAGATGCGGAGTTGGCCGAGAAGGGACACGGGACTCTAGAGGAGAAAATGAAGTGGTGGGTTGAAGGCCTGTTGAAAGTGAAGAGGACAGTGAGGAAGAAGCTGAGAAGCGCATAGAGGACACCATCATGCTGATTTTTGAGAAAGTTTGTTGCTGAATCTCCTAAACGCAGATAAACATTGGGCATAGGTCTAATCTTAAATGCATTCTATACATTATCATTGCTCATATCAACATAAATCTACCAGCTTACAACATACATTATCATATTCATTTCTTCCCTCATTTAACTTCTGCTCCGCCGCACTATTCTCCGCAATATCAACCATGAATCCACCACCAAGCAAGATCGCAGGTTCTTCTAACCGATGATGTTCATAACTCAATGTTCCAACTCCACCAGCTTCGAGCAAGAATGTGGGCCCGTCTCGTAGTGTCTTTCCTGCCCATCGCATAGCGAATGCTCGTAGGATGTGGCCGTGTGCAACAAGGAGGACGTCTCCGGGAGGGGCAGAATCTTTCGGCTTGCCGATTACAGGTGCGTGGTATTTTTCTCGGATGTCTTTGATGAGGCGGTCGATTCGTTCTGTGATCTGTTCTGGGGATCTATCTTCTTATTAGCTTTTGTAATTTTATCCCATCTTCAATATCCCTTAGCATCCACATTCTCCCAGCTCCAACAGCGGGCGAAAGCAAAAGAAGACCTACTCTCCGCCAGGACATCCATCCTTCCAAATGTCCCATTCGCCATTTGGTCCTCCAACGCCCTGCTTTTTCCTCAACTCCCGAATCTGCGGACTCGTAATGCCCTCATAGTCTCCATAATCCCACTCCCTTATATCCTGCGTGATCTGCACATTGGCTTCCGTCCGAATATCCTCATCTGCATGGTCGCGCGCCTCTTGCCAGGGCAACTTCTCTCGACAGCCTAAGTAGAGGAGTTCGAGGGTTCTCTGAGCACGTTTTCGTGGTGAGACATAGCTATTTTCGAGAAGCTGTCAGATGGATCATGTCTTGCCTTTCGTGGTACCTGCAATTGTACAGCAGGAGAACATACATATGCGCGAGGTTTTTGGGCACAATCAACCTATCATTACCAACCAACGCTCTCCCGGTAGCTAGGATTCTCTTCTCTCCATTCGCCGTCAATGGAATATCGCTCGTTCCCGTATGTCTTCCGTTCAGCGACCACTCCGTCTCACCATGGCGCACAATGAATACCCTTGGAGTTGTCATGGTGGGAGTAGTTGTATTGAGGACCCAAATTACCCCAAACACCCGGGATTCAAAAGACGGAAAATGTTGCCGTGAAAAAATATATTATCTGATTATCGAAGGATGATCTTCTTCTGAAGCCTGCCAAGAAGAGTTGAGACGAAGGCGTTGGTGGTGAATGTTTGATTTCCGACTCGGAAACTACTGAAGCTGGGTATGATGCTGCCCCGCCGGCTCGAGACCCCGTGTCCAGGGCAGTTGATACCGAAGTGTGCACTGGAGTGTCACTTGGACCCGAGAATTGGTCAGCACAATAAGACCTCAGCCTCTTTTGATTCTGTTTCTCCACGGATCTCGAAACTCACCTTCTGCTATTCCTGTTATATATTCTAGACAGATTTTTTAGGTTGATTAGAGAGATGGCGGATTCTGCATTACGATTATTCACTCTTTCGCTCCTCGCATCTGCATCTTCTCCCGCACCGTCCGCTCCGCCAGTACCAAAGTCCAGCGATCGCCAAGCCCAAGCATCTAGCGACTTCAACACCCAATCAGCAACACCACTCCTCCGCCGCACATCTTTGGGCTCGACATCTTCAACTTCATCGACTGACTCACAGGACTCTGTCGAGCTGAGAGACTGGATATATCGGACAGGAGAACGGGACGAAGTGAAGAGGAAACGGAGGGAGAATAGGAAGAGGAGGGAAAAGGAGGCGGAGAAGGCTTGGAGGGAATTCTGGGGTTGAGCGGTGCCTGGAAAAAAGCAAATACGACGACCGGATTGCCGCACGGAAGATCCGCAGCCGTACAACACACAATATTTGCTGTAGGAGCACAGTAAGCAATTGAAGCAGAAGTTTCGTGCCCGATTGATACACGAGGAAGATGTCTGCTGCTGCGACACAACGGAAGATCAGGAGGATCGTGTGGACGGGCTCAATCGCTGCTGTGACAGCTACTGGAGCTTGGTATGGTGCTGGGTTGAAGACGAAGTCTGAGATCAAGGAGGTTTGTCTCTGCCGTCATTCTCACAATTCAGTTGTCCGAATAGAAGCTGACAATCAAGCAGAAAATGAAGAAACACCGCGAAGCTACACCAGAGGAGAAGATCGCCGTGCTCGAAGAACGACGAGGAACGTTGATAGCGAAGAGATTGGGATTAGAAAAGAAGATACAGCAGTTGGAGATGAGGGCTGCGGGTGCGACCAGGGAGGAGAGTATGCAGGGGCAGGAGAGACGGCGGTGATGGCATTGCCCAGGTCGAGAAGATATATGACGATACCACAAAGACTTCGACGAATTCGAGCCGATACATACACGCGATACATAAGAAGTGCGTAGCAGAAGCTCGCAGGCGGGAGAAAGCAGACCTTATGTCAGCGGAGACAGTTGGCGGAAAGCTATGATCTGGCTTGCAAAGCGAGGATACAAGCAGACATTGGAAGGAGAGACCAAGCCTGCAGAGCCTTGATACACCACAATTAAGTTACAATCGATAATGCCCGCACATTTCTTTCCACATATGCCTCTTGCTTTTGCCCAATGTCCGAAAGCACCATCTCGCACAAGTGTGCTAAGTATTGCGAGTCTATACTTCTGTGAATTTCCCTGCTTGTTCAGACTTCGAACGGTACAGTTGCCCTAGTTGTTCCGCTGCATGTTGGGATTGGTCTAGTCCTAGAAGATTCATGCACTCGTTGCAGCTTCTTTCAACGCCTTGCTGCATACGGAGTCATTGGCCGAAACAATCCTCATGCTCTTTTCGGAATTACGGCTGCTTGATTCCCTTGGCCCACCTCGAACATTGCAGCTATTGGTGACCGCGGAGTCGAGGCTCTAGTCCAGTCAACCCTGGTGCAAGCAGGTATGCATGCAGATGCAATACTAAAGGTAATCCTCCAGCCTCGTCACTTTCTTGTTCTTCACCAACGATCTACAACATGCCCAAATTTTGCCCAAAGTGTGCATGGCTGACCATCAGGCCAGAATCATGCACGCTGCTACTTTCTCAGTAGCTTTTTATGCATTTTGCAGTCTCTCGAGAAAGCTGGGTGGTTGCCTTTACAGTTGGCGCATTTGTAGGTCTTCTTGTCTTGGGGGTTGGAATGTCCTTTTGTGTGTCAGAATGGGTCCAGCCTCATCTCCCAGCCTCCTACTTTATACAGAGCATATAAGGGAGCGGAGCTCCCTTTCTTAGAAATACACAATGAATGCTCTACTCTACCTTTCTGACATGCATAAAAAAGAGACGTCCCCGCTATTCATCAGTCTCGCTGATCCTACCCATCTTGACGCTGTGTTGTCCATGGCTTGCGTGTTCGCGGTGGAGCGTGCGACATTGTTATGATTGTGGCTGGTGCGAGCCCCGAGAACGCTGGTGATTGCCTCGTTGGCCTTGAGGAAGATGTATTCGCTGGGCTTTTCGAGGGCTCTCATCGAGTCTTTGATGCTGCGATTAGTGACTGTGATGCATATCTCTTTCGCCGTCATACTGTTGAGCTGTGAAGCTGTGGTGGACGCGTGTGCGCTCGTCGAGGGGACTTGGCGGCCATTTCTTGCGATCGTAGCCCATGATTGAGGTGTTTCGGACTGTGGTTGTCTTGCCTGCTGATTCTATGATGCTCCTTTGCTCAAGAGCTTTTAGATAGATGCGTTCTGCTGTGTGTGTTGTGCCTTAATATCGAGTGAAGCTGCTGGATAGCTTGCTACAGCACGTTTTGATCGTTCTTTGCTTCCGGCGCATCGAAGTAGGTAATGACTGTCAGAATGAGGTTCAGCCTCATCTCCCAGCCTCCTACTTTATGCAGAGCATATAAGAGAGCTCCGCTCCCTTCCTTAGAATATACACAATGAATGCTCTATTCTACCTTCTAACACTTCTTTCCTGCGTTGTTACTGTGCGCCTTGAGAAGTCGCGCCTCTTAGAGAAGGTATTGGGCGTGAACGCGCTTGTCCACGTCTTTCCTCCCCACGAGGGGCCACCCCGACACTGTTCTCGCTGGCATCGGAGGAGTAAACCCTAAGGAATTGATTGTAAGTGTCGGATTTGCTATGTGGCCTGTAATTGTCGAGTTATTTCCAAAAATTCGGTTTGATCGCGAGCGAGCCCTGCGCACGCACAGCGTCGTTACAGGCTCTCAGGCATCGGCTTCAGGGCATCAGTCGCCTATGG